>CAUYRH010040023.1:0-41621 GCA_963574655.1 Perodicticus potto | reverse complement strand
GTGGCGCCTGTGGCTCAAAGGAATAGGGCGCTGGCTTCATATGCCGGAGGTGGCGGGTTCAAACCCATCCCCAGCCAAAAACTGCAAAAAAAAAAAAAAGAATGCAAGAAATTACAACATGACAGATTTTTTTTTTTTTTTGAGGCAGAGCCTCAAGCTGTCACCCTGGATAGAGTGCTGTAGCATCACAGCTCACAGCAACCTCCAAATCCTGGGCTCAAGTGAGTCTCTTGCCTCCGCCTCCCAAGTAGCTGGGACCACAGGCGCCCGCCACAACGCCGGCCATTTTTTGGTTGCAGCCGTCGTTGTTTGGCGGCCCGGGCTGGATTCAAACCCGCCAGCTCAGGTGTACATGGCTGGCGCCTTAGCCCGTTGAGCCACAGGCGCCGAGCCACCTTCCAAAAATGTTGTATTCATTTGCAGTCCCACCAGCAGCATAAAGTGTTTCCTTCTCTCCACATCCACGCCAGCATCTGCAGCTTTGAGATGTGGGCCATTCTCACTGGGGGGTAGGTGATATCTCAGGGTGGATTTAATTTGCATTTCTCTAATAATCAGGGATGATGGGCATTTTTTGTTATGTTTGTTAGCTATTCATCCGCCCTCTTTAGAGAAGGTTCTATTCATCTCTCTTGCCCAATGATATAAGGGATTGTTGGCTCTTTTTATGTTGCTTAATTTGAGTTCTCTGTAGAGTTTAGTTATCAAACTCTTGTCCTATTCATAACATGCAAATATCTTTTCCCATTCTAATGGCTGTCTACTTGCATTGGTCGTTGTCTCCTTAGCTCTACAGAAGCTATTGAGTCCCATTTGTTTATCTTTGTTGTAGTTGCAATTGCCACTGGAGTCTTCTTCATAAAGTCTTTCCCCAGGCCGATACCTTCAAGTGTTTTCTCCGCACTTTCTTCGAAGATTTTTATTGTTTTGCGCCTTAGAATTAAATCTTTTATCCATCTCGAATCAATTTTAGTGAGTGGAGAAAGGTGCAGGTCGGGTTTTAGTCTTTTACATGTGGCTATCCAGTTCTCCTGCCTCTTCTTTTTACTATTTTTGTTTGTTTGTTTAGCAGCCCCGGGCCGGGTTTGAACTCGCCCCAGTGCAGGGGGCTGGTGCTCCAACCACTGAGTTGCAGGTGCTCTGCGTCTTTTTATTTTTTTTAATGTGGCTACCAGCAAATGTAAAATTTCATGTGCAGCTCTCATTTTTGGCTCACAGTAGATTCCTATTGGCTATCATCTCTAGCCTAGGACAGTGCCTGGCACACAGCAGGTGCTCAAAAGTATCTGTGGGGGAAAAAAGTACTGAATAAATGAATTAAATAACTGTTTTTGGCATGTGACTGCAGGAGAGGAGTGAGGGTGGCTGGCTTTCATTGTATACTTCTTGGTTTTACCGGGGATAAATATTTTTTTCTGAAAAAGAAAAGTCTAAAATAAAAGATGTGGGCCAGGTACGGTGGCTTATGCCTATAATCCTAGCAGGAGGATCGGGCAGGAGGAGGCCAAGGCAGGAGGATCACTTGACGTTAGGAATTTGAGAATAGCTTGAGCAAAAGCAAGACCCCATCTCCACTACAATAGAAAAATTAGCTGAGTATCATAGTATGTGCCAGTAGGTGCCTCCTGACTACTCAGAGGCTGAGGCAAGAGGCTCACTTGAGCCCAATCATTTGAGGTTGCTGTCAGTTATAATGACAACACTGCATCCTAGCCAGGGCACAGAGTGAGACTCTGTGTCAAAATAAATAAAATTAAAACTAAATAAAAAGGGCAGTGCCTGTGGCTCATCAAGTAGGACGCCGGCCTCATATACCAAAAGTGGTGGGTTCAAACCCGGCCTTGGCCAAACTGCAAAACAGAAAAATAGCTGGGCGTTGTGGCAGGTGCCTGTAGTTCCAGCTACTCGGGAGGCTGAGGCAAGAGAATCACCTAAGCCCAGGAGTTGGAGGTTGCTGTGAGCTGTGTGACACCACGGCGCTCTACCGAGGGTGATAAAGTGAGACTCTGTCCCTACAAAAAAAAAAAAATAATAAATTAAAAAATAAATTAATTAATTAATTTAATTTAATGTGATAAAAACCACCTGTTGCAGGGAGCATCTTTGGTACCAAGAGTAGGCTGCACCCTGTCAGAGAGGCCCTCCCTACCTTTGCTCCACTGGTGTACCCACACCTTTTACTTTATTCTTTGTCCCTTTTACCACAGCACGTACACAGCCAGGCGTGCTACACTGATTGTCTTCCCACAGGAAAATGAAAACCCCCCTCCCAGTTTTGCCTACCTGGCTCACTGCTATTTACCCAGCACTTAGTATGGTGTTTGGCACACAGTAGGTGCTATTAAGATAAGCAGAATGCTTAGCACTCTGGGAGGCCTAGGTGGGTGGATTGCTTGAGCTCAGGAGTTCAAGTTCAGCCTGAACAAGAGCAAGACTCCATCTCTACTGAAAATAGAAAAATTAGCCAGCGTTGTGGCAGGTGCCTAAAGTCCCAGCTACTTGGGAGGCTGAGACAAGAGGGTGCTCAAGCCTAAGAGTTTGAGCTTGCTATAAGCTAAATTGCCAAAACACTACCAAAGGCGACCAAGTGAGACTCTGTCTAAAAAAAAAGATGAGCAGAATGAACGAACAACTGGGTGAGTGAGTAGATGAATGAATGATCTAGGGCAGAGACCCCCAACATTTCTGGCGCTACGGACTGGTTTCATGGGAAATAATTTTTCCATGGACCAGGGTGGCGGTGTTGGTTTGGGATGATTCAAATACATTACATCTCCACCTCAGATCACCAGGCAGCAGATCCTCTTAAGAAAGTGAGCAACCCAGATGCAACCTCACCAGTGCAGCGTACAGCAGGATTTGTGCTCCATGAGAACCTAAGGCCGTCACTGATCTGACTGGAGGCAGGGCTCAGGTGGCAATACAGGCAATGGGGAGTGGCTGTAAATAAAGATGCAGCTTTATCTAGGTTGTGGGCTGCTCGCCTCCAGCTGTGTGGCCCAGTTCATAAAGGATCATGAACTGGTATGGGTTGGGGACCACAGATGCAGGGGGTGAGTGATTAATAGACTCCACTGCTCGAGGGGTGTGTGTGTGTGTGTGTGTGTTCCCCTCCCTTAGACCACCTCTCATCACAGAGACACCACAGGAAGACCTAGGTATTTGAGGATTTTTCAGAGCCAACCCAGGCCCTATTCAACCATGATGAGTAAACATGGGGCCTGAGTAATGGCTGGCTCTCCTAGCTGTGGACTCTGCTCAGCCCAGCAGTTAGAGGACTGTGAGGTGCCTCGGTGGTGACTGCCCACCTGGCTCATCTCACTTCAGACACCCATCTACCACCATCCCCATTTCTTCTGTCCCTCCTGTACCACCTCTATAGGTACTTCCCTTATATTTTGCTTTCAATTAACTTACTTACTTTCCTAAAGAAATTGATGTAACGGGGATGAGTATGTCACTATTATAAATGGGAAATCAACACCTGTGCCATAACACACCAACACAACACATTGTTAAATTCTAGCTCAAGAAGAGAATCCACTGCTGAAGATTTGAGCCTGAGGCCTGCCCCTTCTCCTGGTTATAACGGGACAGAGGACCAGTAGGAAGACAAAAAGTCACATTAGCAGCAAGAGAGCCTTTCTTCCCTTGAACGAGAACGGCTGTGTGTTTCAGAGCTAGATGATGCCCTCTCTGTGCTCCACCTAACTTCATTCTTCAGGAAACTCCCCTCTGCCCAAACAATTTTCATTTTGTTTATAGGCCTGGGACCCTTGCAGGGCTTTCCAGGAGCAGGAGCCAGAGCCAGCCAGGCCTGGTGGTTGTGGACTAGGCAGGGAGGCCCAGCTGTAGGGAGTCTCTCCTAGGCTGGTCGAGGCCACTCCACACCCCCATAACTTTCTTTCTTGTCCTCGACCCTCTAGCACCTGGGGGATTGGGAGCAGAGCAGGCCCAGAGCACTGGGTGAGCTCACCCCTTACCCCTAAATATCTTCCTGGCTAATGAGCATCTGAGAACCTCCATCCTACTCACAGGGGGTACCCCTGGGACTCTGAGCCAGATGTCACCATAGAGGAGGTATAGGGGCCCAGAGAGAGGAAATGGGCATGGGGGAGGGGAACGATACTTCCTGCCTCTTCTTTGTTGGGGAAAGAAAACCAGGCTGAGGCAGCAGTTAGAGTAGCAGTTAAGCCCAGGACTCTACCCAGTTTGGTCCTCATTGCTATTCAAAGTGCAGTCCCCAACCATTAGCACCACCTGAGAGCATGTGAGAAGTGCAGGATCTTGGCCCAGACCTCCTGGGCTGGAATCTGCATTTTACATGCTCCTCGGGTGATTTCTGAGTACGTGCAGCTCTTGGTGCCTTGGTTGTCCTTGGAGTGGGGATTGGCAGTACTGAGAACATGGCAAAGGTTGAATGGGTGTTTGCTACTATTATTGTCATTATTATCATTCATTGTTATTGTTACCATGATGGACGCATTCTAGGCAAGACAATGGCTGGGTCCAGGTGGGTTACTGCCAGCCCCCCAACTCTCAGCACGCCTGGAGACAGACGCCTGGAGGCCCATTGTGAAGACAGAGAGGCACAGTTGTCAAAGACCCAAATGAGGAAGGCCGAGGTCACCCCCAAATCCTGTCTGACTCCGTTTATAATGTTAATAAGGAACAGGTGGGATGGCTTCCTCAGTCTTAACTGACACAGATCGACTTGGGTCAGAAAACAGGCACAGAAAAGTCAGGCTGGATTTGAACCTAGCCAACCTGTCAGCTTCTATCCCACACTGTGTTCCACACCCCCACCCAGGGTCTTCTATCAGAGTGTGCCTGCCTCCCTTGTCACCAAGTTGCCAGCCCTTACTCTGGGGTTCCAAGCTTGCCCCTCCCAGAGCCTCACCACTAATAAAGTGCTTGCCAACTTGAGGTTGAATGCAGAGGTCACTGGAACTGGCTTTGTGAGAAGAACCTGTTTCCTCCCACTCTGGGCTCCAGGTGTGGCTGACAGGGCAGGAGCCCTGACAGCCGCTGGCCTGGAGCTGGGCTTACCTGCCTTCCTATTTCCATTCTTTTTCTTTCTTTCTTTCTTTCTTTTTTTTTTTTGAGACAGAATCTCACTTTGTTGCCCTTGGTAGAGTGCCATGGTGTCATAGCTCTAACCTCTAACTCTTGGGCTTAAGCAATTCTCTTGCCTCAGCCTCCTTAATAGCTGGGACTACAGGCACCTCCCACAACGCCCAGTTATTTTTAGATATGGCGTCTTCTCTTGCGCAACTGGTCTCGAACCTGTGAGTTCAGGCAATCCACCCATCTCAGCCTCTCAGCTCTGGCAATCCACCCATCTCAGACTCCTCCCTCTCTGGGAGGCAGAGATGGGTGAATTGCCTGAGTTCACAGGTTTATAGGCATGAGCCACTGGGTCCGGCCCCCCATTTCTATTCTTGTTCAACTCCAGCTCACTCCTGGCCTGGCCTCCTGGCTAGGGTGCCCTGCATAGCCCTGAAGCTCTGCAGCTGGACGATCCAAAGTACATTTACGAAGCACCTATGTGCACCAGGCACTGTTCTGCAGACATGGCAGTGAAAGGAACAGACCTAGTTCTGAGAGAGACTGACCAAAAATTAGTCACATATTTTCAAAAATGTACAACTATATATATTTATTTTATTTTACTTTTTTGAGACAGTGTCACTCTATTGCCTAGGCTAGAATGCCATGACATCAGCCTAGCTCACAGTAACCTCAAACTCCTGTGTTCCAGCAATCCTCCTGCCTCAGTCTCCTAAACAGCTGGGACTAAAGGCACCTGCCACAGCCCCTGGCTATTTTTCTATTTTTAGTAGAGACAAGGTCTTGCTCTTGCTCAAGCTGTTCTTGAACTCCTAAGCTGAAGGGATCCTCCCACCTCCACCTCCCGGGGCATGAGGATTACAGGCATAAGCCACTGAGCCCTGCCAAAAATGTACAATTTCACATTGAGCAGGAGAGAGAATAACAAGAGGGAACTACTCTTGGGAGAGTCTAATCTAAGAGATGACAGTGGTGGGAAACAGCTCAGTGCAGATTGGAAGAAGTAAAGAAAGCCCAGTGGGAGATTGGCGTGGAGGGAGGGAGAGAGCTAGGCCACCTTGTCCTTGAGTGCTGGCCCTCCATCTTCGTCCACAAGGTTCTGCTTGAGGCTCAGTAAGCGGTCCCAGCTCAACCTGTCCCCTCCCATCTTCCCACATCCCCTGGACCACAGAGGTTTTGAAAGATCCATCCTCACCCACCTCATATGGACCCACGGCAGAGTGTTCTCTGGTCAGAAGGCCTTCTTGGGGTGCACTAACTGGTGGCTCTGTGTTCCCAGGCAGGCAGGCCTGGCCTCTAACCCTGGCTCCATCGACAACAAGCTGTGGTACTTCAGCTCTCTGGAGCGTGGGGTTCCCCATCTGTAAAACGGGATGCTTCTTCCACGGCCGTTTTGATAAAATGTGTTGAGCTGTTAGTACAGGGCATGGTACTTCGTAGGGTCCAAACCACAGGTTATTATATTAAAAATAACTATAATTATAAAGGGCCAAGGGGCTGCAGCAAATTCCCCGAAGCTCCTGCCCGCAGCGGGATGAGAGCTTTGTCAGGGTAAGGACCTTATTTGTCTAGCTCTTGGCTGTTCACGCACAGACTGGCGTGGCAGGCACATGGTCGGTGTTCCAAAATCATGTTGAACGGGCGGATAAATGATAAACGAGACAATTAGCGAACAAATGAATGACCAGCTCCCTCCCCAAGCAAGGTCTAGCAACTCAATGGTAATGCTTCCCTCCGGCCCCTGCCCGGAATTACGCCCGCGGCTCCCACCTTTCGTGCAGTGTGCAACACTCTTTCATGTTGTGCACCTCAGTTTCTCCCTCTGTAAGCGGGCGGGAATAGGGCAGCCTACCGGGGTTGGCAGGAGGCGGGCGAGTGAGGCCTGCCGCTAAAGGGCCCCACACCCACCGCCGCCCAATCAGCGCGCGCGCAGCCCGAAGCCGCCCCCGGCCCCTGCCCTGCCGGCTGCTCACACCCCCGCCCCGCCTGGGCCGCCCTCCCCGAGCGCACGTGACTCCGCCCCTGCCCGCCCCGCCCCACCGCCCCTGCGCGAGCTCCTATTGGTCACCCTGGGAGGACCCCTCCCCCAACTGGGGTGGAGCCGGAGGCGCCCCGCCCGCCGCAGAGCGGGGCTGCTGCGTCCCGACTGTACGCTGCGGCCGGACCGGGCTGGCGGGCGGGCGTAGCCGGGCCCGGGCGGCTGCTGCGGAGAGACCGGGCCGGGCTGGGCTGCGGGCCGCGCCATGGTGAGCGGGGCGGCGCGGGCTAGGTGCAGATCGGGCGCACGGGCCAGGCGGGGGCTTGCGGGAGAGGAGGGGGCGGCCTCAGACGGGTGGGGGCTCGCGGGGAGCCGCTGTGCTGCGGGCCCGGGGTCTCTGCGGAGGAGGAGGGGCGGCCTGGGCTGGGGCGCAGCTTCAGGGGGAGGGTCGGTTGCGGGGGCCGCGCTCGCGGGCGGGGGCTCTTTGTTCGCCGCGCTGCGGCGAGATCGGGACAAAAGAGGCGGCGGGGGGCGGAGGCCGCTTTGCGGGGAACAGTATCCTCTTCCCCCACCAGCTCGTGTACCCTCACCCGCACGGCCCGTGGGTCCGCGCCTGAATCGGACCCCGGACACTTCGAGATTTTTCCAAATTCCGGGAGCGGCGGGGGTCCTGATAGCTCCCAGCATGATAAGGAAGGATCTGAGGGGTGGAGGTCCGGGCGGCTTCGGGTGCTCAGTTCGGAAGTAGAGAAACTGAGGCCCGGCTGCGGCGTTTGGTGCCAGTTTCAGCCTGCAGTGACTGCGCGGCCTGGGCATTACCTGGTCCCGTGGTCCCGCGTCCCACACCCCGCCCCTAGTCAGGTCCGACTTGAGTTGCCCTCCAGCTGTCGTTCCCGGTGCAGTTGTCGCCCCCTGGGCCGCGCCCCTTCCTCCCTCGAGCCTCGCTTTGCTCCTCCTTAGAGTGCGGGAGACAGCGGCGTCGCCTGGCAGGGTGGAGTGAGGGTGCTCGTGGAGCACGCCTGGCACCACGCCTGCACGCCGCCCGCGCTCAGCACGCGGGACCTGCAGGGGCCCTTGTCATCCCTGAATCCCCAGAATGAAGTCCTCGTCTAGGTCGCTCAGCCAGCCCCAGCAGAGTCCACGCTGGGGCCTACCAGTCCCCAGCCCCTCAGCACCGGGGGTGAGGACGTGGGGGTGTCAGGACTGTGACATTTTAAAGTCACGGTTGACATCCGAAATTAGGGGTCCAGGTTGTCTGACTTTGAACTGTGTGACCTTGGGTGATTGACTTAACTTCTCTGAGCCACAGATCTGCCTAGTGGGAATAAGGTCGTTCTGAGGTAGAAAGAAGACGTCTGTGTGAGACATTGAGCTCAGTGCGGGGTGCATCATAATCTCCACCAACTTTGTTGGGTGTCTACAGTTATCACAGTTGTTGGGCCAACTGGGCTGACCCTGGAGCAGCCTGTGAGAATGACCAGCGGGTAATTCACAGGGTAGGCGAATGAGCCTCAGACCTGGCGAGGGGAGGCCCTGACCGACCTTGGGCAGTCCCCAGTCAGAGCTCTGCAGGCACCAGCTTCCTTTTCTGTCATGGGGAAACCTGGGAGGTTCTGGGACCAGTGTCTTCTGGAGGATGGGGGCATAAGGGGGTTGGGGTGGAGGATGAGATGGCACTAGCTGTAAAGCTGGGCACAGACCCATAAATGCGTACCTCCCAGTGGTGTCCTGGCTGGCTCTTGGAGAGTGGGGCCTTGTGTGGCATGTCCTTGTGTCTCGGTGCCGGCTCTGGGCCCAGCACAGAGCAGACATTCTATTGTGTCCTGGTGGTTCTCTCTACAATCCTATTGTCCCAGGCAGAAGTCATACTAAGAAATGTTTCTGGTTTGTGAAGAGAGAGGGCATAGGCTGTTTTTTTGGCACAGTTGGCAGGTGGCTTTGTGGGGGAATAGGGGCATGGCTCAATACCTGGGGGCAATGTTGCAAGCCCTTGGAGGGGTGACTGTCCCCCTTGAACCAGAGCAGCCCACCTGGCCTCCCTTGAAGAGCCCCCAGAGATGGAAGCTGTCAGGCAGGGGTGACAAGCTGGTCACCCCTTGTGCTGTGCCCAGTTAAGTGAGAAGGAGGCAGAGTGTCTGGGAAGAGGGGGCCGGAGCCCCCAGAGATGGAAGCTGTCAGGCAGAGGTGACAAGCTGGTCACCCTTGGGCTGTACCCAGTTAAGTGAGAAGGAGGCAGAGTGTCCGAGAAGGCACCGTTTGTGGCATTGGGGCTGGGCGAGGCTCTGTGCCCTCCTGGGAGTTGAAGTCACTGCCCTTGTGGTACCCAGGAGGTGTGGTTGGTGATATGCAAACCTAGTGACCCTGTGGCTTTTCCATTTTCACGTTTCTTTTCACTTATTCCTCCCATACGCAGTGGGCGAGGTCAGGAACTCAGTTCCCACTTTGCACATTGACAAACTGAGGCCACAAGGAACAGCTCGCTTGGTTGCATGAAAACAGTCCACAACAGTGGGTGCAGGGGGAGGCGGGGGAGCTCTGTTGCTGGCTGCAGTTCCTCTCAGCCGGGTGGCCAGTGGAGTGGGGTAAGGCTTAGTTGAGAGACCTGTGGAGAGGCAGGAGGACCTAGAGCAGCAACTGGGGTCCTGGGAGGAAGAGTAGGATAGGAGGAGACCTCTGCCTTTAGCTCACTGGTGGCTCAGGCATGGACTATCTTTTTGAACAGCGCTGTTGGGGGTGGAGTTGACACCCAGCTCTGCACTTTTGGGGAGTTACTGGTCCCTCTAGGCCTTGGGAAACTGGAAGAAACAATACCAGTAATACCTGCAGCCCGGAGCAGGGGCAATCTGGCTCACCTGGGCTTGTCCTTACTGTTTTCCAGGGGACTTGGCATATCCTATGCCAAGGTCTAGCTGACCTTTGAGAGGTGCTCAGGATAGGATCCAAGGCCCAGGTTATCCTTGGCAGAAGGAGTTATGGAGAGCACATAGAGAAGCAGGGAGTATGGGAGATGCAGGCGGCAATGGACTTCAAATGCCAGGGCCCACAGACCACAGGTCCCAGCTTATGATCTAGTCTCTGGGCCCACTGCTCTTGGAAGACCCCTACCTTTGCACTGCTGGGCCTCCCACTCCTGGGTCCCATCTTGCTTTCTAGCTTTTCTATTTAAACTCTCTGCCTCAGTTTCCTCACCTATAGGAGATGATCCCGGTGAGCAGAGGCAGCCACAAGTTTTTGGGAGGATTAAATGCTTGTTTGGGGTCAGTGGGAGCTGTTTTGACAAATGCTCTGAGGTGATCCAGGTTTCCGACATGCCAGGTTGGGTACCTGCCCAGCCCAAACTGTGGCCCTTCTATCCAGTCCCTGTCCTGGGCTTTGCTGTATCAGGTCAAGGGCTCAGCTGGCTCGGTGAGAAGCCCCTCACCTTCACTCTGAGGGGCCTCTGGAAGGCCCAGGAGAGGCGCAGCCAGCGGGTGGAGTACAGCCGTGTTCAGGGGGCCCACAGGGCATCTGCCCTCAATGCTTTGAGTTTCCTCTGGGCTCTGCTTCTTGGCCAACTCCTTGCCTTTCCACTCCCCAGCAGGTTGGAGATAGCTGTCCTTCCACAAGCTCAGGCCTGCCTGGAAGTCCCCAGCCCATTGCTGTTCCTGCCCTGCACTTGGGTGGCTGGCTACTGTTGGGACAGGTGTGAGGACCTGTGCACCCGGTCCTGGGAGTGGCCTGGGGGATTGCTAGCTCTCAGGTGGAGACTGCGCTGTGATCTCTGACTCTTGAGGCTGGGAAGGTTCTGAGCAAGGAATGACATGGGCAGAATTTTTTAAAGTTCTCAGGAAATGCTTGCTGAGTGAATGAAGGAACAAACAAGCACACTCAAGGGAGGTCTGGGGGCCGCAGGCTGGGCCTAACTGTGGCTTAGTCACTGGGCTCTGTCACCCACAGGGGTGAGAGGCCCATACCTGGCTCTGCCCAGTCCTCCTGGCCTGGGGTGGGGGCAACAGACAAGATTTTGATGTTACCACTTCTCTCAGAACGTCCCTTTGATCTGGGGCTGCCTGTGCCTGTTTCCTCATTAGTCCTGGGACCACTGGTTTCCCCCTGAACTTAAGTATATCTCATGGGCTCCCCAGTCGGCTCTGGCCCTTGACCCCATATAGGTCCCACAGCCATTGTTTGATTCCCCACTTCCTGCCCCCAAACCACCTCCACCTCTAAACACACTCACTCTCCTCCACCCCTTAACACACATACATATTCACCTCCACCCCTTAACACACACACTTCCCCTTCCGAATTGATACTGACCTGCCTTTCTATTGTCCAGAAGCTCTGGGTGGACAGGTGCCCAGCAGGCCCTGGGGACCAGAGGTCCAGGGTTGAGGGAGGCAGGGACAAGAGCAGGTAGACGTCCTCCTACAGGAAGAGAACATGGAGGTTGGCACAAGTGGAGACAGGCTCATCCAACCACAGCAGGCTTTCCAAGGGCACAGGGGTCCCCTATCTCATTTGGAGGTCTGGGAGGACAGCTGAGCTAGGTTGTGGGAGCTGGTGGTGGCAGGGCGTAGGCCAGGGTGGCTCAGGCACTCAGGCAGAGGTGAGCAGGACAGGAGTGCACAGCCTTCTCGGGGTGGCCATGCCCCCAAAGCCAGGGCACACACTGTGGTCAGTGCTCTGAAGGAAAGGAGCCCTCCCTGGACTTCCGGGTCAGGAAGCCTTGCCTGCTGGACTGGCGTCAACTGTGTCAGAGTTCCTTCCTCTGCCCCCACACTTGTGACATCTGGGGCTGTCCTGTGCATGATGGGATGTTCAGCAGTAACCCTGCCGTCCCTCCCCTGACCCCCACCCCTCCTGGGTGCCAGTAGTGCACACACACCCCAGTTATGACAACCAAAAATGGTTCCAGACATGGCCAAATGTCCCCAGAGTGGGGGCACAGTTGCCCCCAGAATAAGGGTTAACAGGCAGAACACTCTGGGCAGAGGGAATTGCCTAAGCAAAGGCCTGGTGGTAGGAGAGTGTGTGGAGGTCATTGTGGCTGGGGACCCATTTTATTGGGTCCTGTAGGTCACTATGAGGGTGAGAAGGGACCCTTGCTGCAGTGGTCCACAAAGGTAGACGGCCCCACTGAGAGGGATGGCAGGGGCCTGGATCTTGGAGGTGGTAGGAAGGCATCAAGTTCGAGGGTGTCACCCCCGCCTTGCCCAGGCCCCCTGCAAGTCTGCAGTTTGCCCAGGTCCTGGTGGGTCCCTGGACAGACTCTGGGGGTTGACTTAGCTGCCTTTGATCTACAGGCAAAAACCCAGCCTCTGAGGAGACCTTCTAGTTTGGTAAGAATCATTTCTCATTAAGGCTGTCGCTGCTAAGGATGTAGCAGGTTCCATCCTGTTTGAAGGGAAACCTCCATTTTGTGCTGTCGACTTGTGCTGTTGTCAGTCTGTCAGTCTTATTAAAAAACAACAAAGGAGGCCAACCACAGTGGCTCACGCCTGTAATCCTAGCACTCTGGGAGGCTAAGGCAGGTGGATTGCCTGAACTCACAGGTTCGAGACCAACCTGAGCAAGAGCAAGACCTAGACCTCATCTCTAAAAATAACCGGGCATCATGGCAGACGCCTGTAGTCCCAGCTCCTTGGGAAGCTGAGGCAAGAGAATCACTTGAGCCTAAGAGTTTGAGGTTGCTGTGAACTGTGATGCCATGGCACTCCACTGAGGGCCACAAAGAGACTCAGTCTCAAAAATAAAATAAAAAATAAAAGAATTCAGACATCTAGTTCTTAGTGCTGACTACACACATGGCTGGTCCTCATCCTTAGCCCCTGGGTTTGAGTTACTCATTGTTTGCGCCTTTTATGGCAATGAAGGGGAAGTAGAGAAGTGCAGGGTCTAGGGATGCCAGGTGAATCTGCCAGCAGTAAAGTGGGTGGTGGCTGGCTGGCCTTGGGGGTGTCACCTGGAGTAAGCTCTTGAGGCTTGAGAGGTACCTGGGACTTTCAGACATTGTGTGCACCCTGGCAGCCCTGTGTACAGGTGAGGATCCTCAGGCTCGACCAGGTGGAGGGGGGTGCCTGAGGTTATGGCTGAGAGGTAGTGGTCCTGTCCTCAGAGTTCTGGGCACCCTTAGCAGTGGCCATGTCCTGCCAGGAACACTCCCCTTGGGTGTTGCCTCCCTGCCTCTCTCCTGCCTGCTCAGTTAGCATCGTGGCACCTGCTTCCTTATGTTCGGGACGTGGTATGCAGCATTTGGAGTATTGACCTGTTTGCAGTCTGGGTCCTGCCCTGGACGCTGTGGTCTGCCCACTCTCCCATACTTCCCTGAGGGCCTCCACCTTCCCAGACGCTTTTCCTTTTTGCTTGCTTGAGTGGCCTCTGTCTGAGCCACACAAGGGACTCAGCCAGCTCCCCAGTGGGTGGTGTGTTGCATGCCAGGGGTCTTCCCAGGCCAGCTTCAGTGCCCTTGTGGTAAAGGCTGTTGTGTGCTGCACCCTCTCAGAGGAGTCCTAGGAGGACTTGGCTGTTCTGTATGTGCCACCCGTTCTAGACAGAGGCTGATATGATTTCCCTACTTTCACATCCCTCATGAAGCCACTGTCTCTTTAAAGTCCCAAGTGGTTCCCAAACACTGGGTGGTGCTAGGCTGCCAGAAGGTACACCCTAAACAGAAGAGCCAGAACAGTATCCAACCCCTTGCCAGCGCCTTGGGCTCCATGGCCAAGTAAGGTGACTTGCCTGCCTGATAGTGAGAACTGGCCTGCTCTTCACCAGGATGCAGGCAGGATGGGCAGACTTAAGCATTATTAAAAACAGGCCCCATGGAAGTGCCAGTCTGACATTAGGAGCCGTCAGGGTCTCCAGCAGAGTCCCTGGTTGACCTCAGCTTGCTTTCTCTTTTAGGACTCTCGTGTCCTGCCTGAATTTCAGCCTCATTGAACCAGCCATCCCCACGTGCTTCCTGCTGAGGAAGCCCCCTGCTCAGCACTGACCATGTCTATTATGGACCATAGCCCCACCACGGGTGTGGTCACGGTCATTGTCATCCTCATCGCCATCGCTGCCCTGGGGGCCTTGATTCTAGGCTGCTGGTGCTACCTGCGGCTGCAGCGCATCAGCCAATCGGAGGACGAAGAGAGCATCGTGGGGGATGGCGAGACCAAGGAGCCCTTCCTGTTGGTGCAGTATTCGGCCAGGGGACCGTGTGTGGAGAGGAAGGCCAAGCTGATGACTCCCAACGGCCTGGAAGTCCACGGCTGACACAGGATGCACGGCTCCAGGTCCTGTTTGCAGCCAGCAGAGAGGCCCTGGGAGGCACAAGACCACATAGACATGATGCTGTCTGGGAGGAGGGGTTGACACTTGCTGGCATGGCCTCAGCGGGCTTCATCACTGCATGCATGGACTCCCGAGGGCCTAGCTGTCCAGCGCTTCCCCCTGGCCTCTTGGTGGGGCTGCCCATTGCAGGCAGTGGGCAGGCCTGCCCTTGCCGGGGCTCATGGCCCCATAGCGCTTTTGTTACTTGAATGTTTAGCTGAGCCTGTTCTTGATGGAGCTACTACTGTAATGCGTGAACTAACAAACCTGTGAACTGTAAATAGGCCCCCAGAAGCACATGCTTAAGCCCTTTTGCTGATTTTTAAAACCATCGTATAGTGCACACGGGACTGGTTTGATTACAGCTGTACTAATGGCAAGCAAGACCATGTAGCTTGTACTAAGTCAAGACCATGGAGGGTCCTAGACATGGCAAGGCCCACCTTGTGTTCAGCGGGGGTCTCTGATGTGTAGCTATGTGTATATCTGTGAAGGGGTGAGATGTCAGTTTGGAGTCTAGTGGCTTACCGATAGGGTACTTGGGTGATTTCAGTTGGTTAGTAATGGATGGAAGAATACACCCCTTCCTCCTTTCTCCAGATTAAGTAGCAGTTCCTGTTGATAAAGTAGTTACTGCAAGGACGCTACTGTACCTGCCTGGAAGCCAGTGAAGGACGAGTCCAGACACACATCCTGAGGGCTACCAGGTATCCCAGTAGCAGAGTGGTTTCTTGCCCTGTTATAAGCATGCTGAGCACTCTCTTCCCCCTTGGCGTGGGCTTGGCTGTTCCTTGCTGTGGTCCTCAGAAATGCCAAAGCCCCCAGTGTTACTTTCAGTCTGAAACCCAGTTGCCCCAAGAAAGAAAACGTGCTTTTTATTTCTGTGTTTAATATTTTCTGCACTGGAAGGGGAGGGGACTGTTGAGTTTTCTGGGTTTTCCCCCCTCTTCCCTTTTCACAAGTCAGCTTCCTTTCCTGATCACTACTCACCTGGTATGTATTGGATTTCACTTTCCTCTACGGGTCTGGAGATTGTGTCGAGTCTCCGACCCAGCCTAAATGCACCAGATGCCAGTGGTAGGTCATTTCTTGTGTGCACAGTCACATAGGAGCTCCCGGACCACTCGCTGCCAGCCTGTGCTTAGTACAGAGGCAGGGGGTGAATTTCCATTTCAGGACTTGATCCTTGAACAGATGATGAGTTGGTGGCTCTCATTTGAGCCAGTGCCTCAGCAGCCTGCATCTCCAAGGTATCATTTCAGTGAACTTGCTTGGATTTTTTTAACTCACCACTGTAACCACACTCTAAATTACTATGATTAAAACATGATTTGTGTTGGCATCCTTGGTAATGATCCAGAGGCCAGTCCTGGCTTAGCCAGGCCCAGCTCAACTATGCAGTGCAGGTCCTTAATAGTTGAGCTCAAAGTTCCTCTGGCCTCACCTACACCTCCTCTAAAAAAGCAAGGCATGTTGAGCTAATCCACTTTCTAGAATCCCAAGGGGTAGGAAACGCCTCTTTTTAACGGTATATGCTTAAACTGCAGGTCAAACTTTAGGTAATAGCTGGGGCTGAGGAGGAAGGTAGCTCAAAAGGCCATCCCGGCTGAGGGCAGTCATGACACCACAGGTGGGTTCCTGGGAAACTCTTAGGAAGCGAAGAAACACCTTTGCTTGGGTGGCCACCCTGTGGCCAAGTTCAAGAAGAAGTGGCCATGGTACAGATGGGCTGTCAGCAGAGGCCCTACTGGCTGAGTGGGCAGGACACATTGCCGCATAGGAAGGGGGGATCCAGCCACTGGACCCAGGCCCAGGAGGGACAACAAAATCCCAAAGGTGCCAACTGGAGGATGAGGGAGGTTTGCTCTGTTGAGTCAGGAAAGGATAGTGTGTTCAGTCCATCCCCCTTGTGTTCCAGAACCAAGCTTTCTACCTCTATTCTCACCGAAGCCAGCAGCATAAGCCTAGGCTGTTTCTCCTTCAGCTCCACACTTGAGTAACCCCAGAGCAGCTGAGATTTGCATTTTCAGTCTCCCAGCCTGACCCTGGAACTCACCAGCTTGACTGTCACACTAATCTCACCCTTGAGTGGTTAACTTGTCAGTGAAATTTTGGTTTTGAAATGATTAAATATCGCTTTCTCATTAGTTTCACTTTTGAAGGGTTTCTTATCCTACTGGATACCAGTGACATCCCTTGAGTTTGAATCTGGCACAGTGGAGTGTCACGGGCAAGGGTGAGAGGCCAGGTGGGGCAGTGGTGGGGGATGTTTGAGAGGAGAACGAGAATGCCTGTAGAACTAGTGAACAAACATAATAGCTCTCACTCACTGTTCTTACTTATTGTAGCTACTTTTTTAAACGTAGACACCAGAGCCACATACTCAAATGGCTTAGAAGTTATGACCTCTCTTTGAATTCTTTTTGAATAGCCCAACTGTTGCATTTTCTGACTGATCAAAAAATAAAGCTTTCATTCTTCATATCCTCGCAGAAGTGACAGTAGGGTGTAGGGAGGGAGCTCTTGACACTGAGCCACTAAAATATGGACTAATTTTTTAGACAAATCCTCAAACAGACTGTGCTACTGTTTTTGTCTCAAAGCTACCAAGTTTGTGCAATAAATGGAAGGGATGTCATCCCTCTTCAATAAATGCTGAATGACATTCAAGTTGATTTTCTAGACCACTGAGAAAATCTTTATTTACAATAAATTTCAATAAAATTTGCATAAATATATTCCCAATGTACAGTTTTCACCTCTGATTTCTTCATGTCATTTGGAGAGTTAGTCTGTCCTGTTCTCGTTGCTCTTTTCGGACATCAGTGTGGAGCTGATGTTGGAAGGTGGAGGGGAGCTGCTGGGTAACCGGGGGGTGCCTGAGGGCTCGGGATGCTCAGGATGTGCCTTTCTTGGGGGAGGCAGGTCTTCAGCTCCCTCCTTGCCCTCCAGTTTCCTCTCCATGGTTGCTACCAGGATCTTGAGCCAGGTGTTCTCGGCCAGGAGGTTTTCTGAGGCATCAGCCAGCTCCTGCAGCTTGCGGGCCAGTGCCTCGAGCTCACGGGTCTTATGCTGGTACAGGGCCTGCAGCTGAGTGCTGTGCTGCTGGAGCAGGCGGTGCTGCTCCGCGAGGGCCTGCTGCTGCCGTTGCAGCCGATGCTCGTCCCTGCGGGCGCTGGAAAGCTGGAGCTCCACCTGCCCTTGTGCTCGCTGCAGGCTGCTTATTTCTGCTCTCAGCTTCTGGATCTCTCTCTCCAAATGGGAGATGTGCCCCTGCTGTAGGACTGCCTCGCTCTGCAGACATTCTTTGGTAGGAGGGTCAGCTATGTTCCGAGGGGGAATAGGGTTTGAGTGATGCAGAATGAACCTCAGCAGGTTTGGAAGGGTGATCGGGAGGTCTTCGGGGTACTTGACACTGAGGTCCTTTCTGGAGAGGAAAGGAAAGGATCAAAGATGAGAGTCATGCCCACATGCCTAGTCCAAAACCAGACCAGGCCATCTACTTCTTACAAAGAAAAGACACTCTGAGGATGGGCAGTGGCTGTGGCTCAGTGAGTAGGGCACCAGCCCCATATACCGAGGGTGGTGGCCAAACTACAACAAAAAATAGCCGAGTGTTGTGGTGGGAGCCTGTGGTTCCAGCTACTTGGGAGGCTGAAGCAGGAGGATCGCCGGAGCCTAAGAGCTGAAGGTTGCTGTGAGCTGTAACGTTACAGCACTCTACTGAGGGCGACAAAGTGAGACTGTCTCTTAAAAAAAAAAAAGATACCCTGAGGATTTTACTTACTCAAAGTCAGTAAGGAATATGTTCCCTGGGCAAGAAATCCTCTACCAAGTGAGGATGTCCCACATGCTTGTTCTGTAAAGTGGCTTATCATAAAAGCATGTCTGTCCCTGGGACCAGAAATCAGTCTCTGTATACAACTCTGAGAAAGACAGAAGCTCCTAGCCCCAAGCCTGAAGCCAGTGACACTGGGCACTGAGGCCACTGGTCCATCTCAGGCCTGAAGCAGGGCTCTCACCTGTATTATTATTTTGCCCTTCCACAGACCCTAGTGAAACAGGAAAAACCTGAAACACACACAGCCTGTTTCTCTAGCAATCATTTCTTATTCATTATCTGAGGCAGAGGTTCTCTCAAGCAAGGGCAACTGTAGCCCCCAGGGTACATTTGGCTCAGGCCTTGGGGAGGTGCTTCTGCCAAACAGACCAACCCAGGGACTCTGTTGAATTGCCCAACTGAGTACGGAATATGGAGAGTAACCAAAGAAAAGGTTTCCTCCACAGCTTTGTTCCAGGGTCTGATTTAGAAAATCCCTTTTTAGAACTTGTTATTTAATTGTCTGATAACCAAAGTTTCTGTCATGGATCTATTTAACTTGTGCATGCACAATCTGGCTGCAGTAATCAAAACTACCAGCTTTATGCATTTATGCATGAGATGGGCCAAAAGACCGCGAGTGGAATGGAAGCTGAGAGCCCAGCTGCCACAGCAGAGTCACAGGGCTCTGCTCACTGTCATGTGCTCTTAGATAAGCAACTTCTCTGTGCTTTTGAACTGCTTGCTCTATGAAATGGGGACAAGGAGAGCGTCACCTAACCCATGGGATTGTTGTATAGGATTAAATGAGTTAAGAGTGCGCTCTGTGAATGTTAGCTTTGTAAAAAAATTGCATCGTTCTTAAGAAGCAAACAGGAAATTACTAATTAAAAGCTCTATACACAAAGCCAGTGGTCAAATACCTAAAAATGACAAAAGATGTTCTCTTAATGGGTAGCCTCTTCCCTATCAAATAAAAACCACAAGGAAATTAATGTCAGATATGCCCCATTTTACATAGTGTTTATGGAAACCTCCAGGTAATAGCAAACATAAATAAGAACTTGGAACCTTGAAATTACTGAAAATAATTTGGAATTATTCAGCCATCCCCTCCCACTTTAAAACACAGTTTTCTTAACACATAAGCTTTCTTGCAGTTTTTTTTTTTTGGCTGGGGCCAGATTTGGTATATGGGGCCAGTGCCCTACTCCTTTGAGCCACAGGCGCCGCCCCACATAAGCTTTCTTTAAGTGGGGCTTCCCAGCCATTCAAGTAATAACAAAAAACACACTGTGGCCCAGTGAAGTGGGCATGTAAAAGATCTGCAGAGGCTGATCTGCCACTGTGTTCTCTGGCACAAACCCGGTCTTCTGGGGCAAAGTCAAGGTGAATTATCCTCCTTGAAAGAGCTACAAAGATACCTCAGCATGTATCTAAGGCATGTCTACAGGACAGACAATGCCATTTGTAAACATATTATCTTAGAGGTCTTGAGCAATCTCTATGAATCTCCTCCCTAACATGCTAAATTGCTATTATGCTTTAAAAAAATTTTTTTTTGTTTTTTTTGAGGCAGTCTGACTCTGTTGCCCGGGCTAGAGTGTAGTGGCATCGTCATAGCTCACTGCAATCTCATACTCCTGGGCTAACGTGATCCTCCTGCCTCAGCTTCTCAAGTAACTGGGGTACTATAGGTGTGCCACCACCATCCCAGGTTAATTTTTTTTTAAAACAGGGTCTCCCTCTTGCTCAGGCTGGTTTCAAACTCCTGAGCTCAAGTGATCCTCCTGCCTCTGCCACTCAGAGTGCTAGGATTACAGGCATGAGTCACTGCACCCAGCCACTTCCATACTTTTTAAAAGTAGCAAGGTCATGGAATGTCAACAACCTACTTCCAAAAAAGTAGTTAATTTTAAAGTGTGGTGGTGGTAAAAGGTCCCACTGTTTATTTGTTCCCTTCTCATCCTGAGGGAGGGATGGGGAATGTCTCTGAAGAAGTGTGGTTGTCCCCTGGGACACCTCAGAGTCTCTATGTAGAACATGGGCCTACCCCCTCATTCCCTGGCTCAGTAACAGGCCAGAGCACGTCACACACAGTCTGCCGCAAACGATGACTGGGAGGACTGGCCCTGAGATGCCCTTGCACAGCAAGGTTATGTCTCCCTTCAGGCCCCAGCCCTGCCTCCTGCCTCCATCCAGAGGACAGGCTCTGGTTTTTCTCCATGATCTTTAGAAATTAGGATGTGTTCTTTGTAAACCATTTATTTACAAGGGACATAAAAAATATACAAGAAGCATCTCCAAATCACTTGCAGTCCTCGCTCCTCTGAAGTAATCACTGTCAACACTTTGACATTTTCCCTGCCGAACACATTTTCAACTAGCACATGCACAAGTTTCCGTTTTATCACAGTGCATACACACTAAAATAGCATAAGCAAGTGAACCGTGAAAAAGGTCTTATTATATGTTATCAAAAAACACCCTTTTTCATTTCCTCTTTGCAAGCTGTCAGCTCACATCATTTGCCCATTTACCTTCTGGCTAAACCACTCCCTCACTGTAGACCAGCTAATGATGAGGTTATTTCACTTCTGACTACCATTTATTTTTAGGAAATGAAAAAAATTCCATTCCAAAGCCATTAGGCTTTGGTTTACCAAGCTCTTTCAATTAAGATAGAACTGGACAGGCTCCTCATACTCAATATTTACATTCCTAACCTCTCCTGTTCAAGGAAAATAGTAAGGGGCTACAGCAACTGCCTAGCACAGGTCTGGAGAATGGACTCATCTCCATGTTTGCTACACCAGGCAGCTTTGAACGAAAGTCACTCAACCCAGACACAAGCCTCTAAACACAAGCTCCTACCTGCCACCTTTCTTTGTAGGTCTCTCATTATTCATTTCATGCAAATGCACTTGCTAGGTGCTGTGACTTTAATATTTTTCCAAGCTGTGTTTGGATTTCAAAAATTACACTTCATTAAACTACTATCCCAACTTCTGTCCTTCAGAGATGAAATTGCTAGTGTTACTGTCCATGATTCCTTGACTACATGGCAATTTAAACACTTCTTAGAAAGAAAAAGGCTCTCACGACTCAGCAGCAGAATAGGGTGAGTCACATTCTGTTTTTAGTGCAGGACTTGACCCTACAAGGAGTGTTCCAGCAAAAATTATTTGAGATAAAAAGAAAAAACCAATAAAATGATTTCACAGATATGAAGGTATTAGTCTCCTACAGAAACATGACAAGCAGAGTGGTGGCCATACAAAATCAGCAACAGAAAGGCAGGAAATGAAAATAGTCAATGTCACACATCTGACTCAGGGACCTCCCTAAATAAGCCTGCAAACACTTCCCTGCAGAGAAGATATTGTCAAAATTACATGACTTCGACCTCAGGAGGACTCAACCTTCTATAGATGGCAGGGAATCTGCAAAAAGGGAGCAAACATCCACTTTATCAGGGTGTTAAAGGCCAAGAGTTAATCTCCTTTTCTACTAAAATAATGGCATCCAGGGTGGGTCCTGTGGCTCATCGAGTAGCATGCGGGCACCATATACCAAAGGTGGTGGGTTCAAACCTGGCCTCGGCCGAACTGTAAAAAAACATTAAAATAGCCAGGCGTTGTGGCGGGCACCTCTAGTCCCAGCTACTCGGGAGGCTGAGGCAAGAGAATCGCCTAAGCCCAGGAATTGGAGGTTGCTGTAAGCTGTGTGATGCCATGGCACTCTACCGAGGGCGATAGAGTGAGACTCTGTCTCTACAAAAAAAACAATGGCATCCACATTTGCTAACTGCGAAGTCTATTCCCCCTTTGCTAATGTCCTTCAAGGCAGTTGAAATAACTGAGCTTAGAATACCAGTTAGGCAAATGTGAAAAGATCAAGAGCCAACCACACAGCAGACGCTCACAGCACGTGGCCAGAAGACACTGCAGCAGAGCTCCCTGAATCCAGGGACGGACGGGGCTGAGCCCAAGAAGGCTGGGGGCTCCGGGGTCTGGGAAGGATCGGGTCAGGCAAGGCTTCACAGACCTGCTGCCTTTTTGCCCCACACAGACATGGGACTCTTCTTGTCAATCGCTGCATATTTCGTATGTTCATGCAGGTCATGAAAGCTACCAAATTCTGATGGCCACACTCATGCCTGTGTGAGAAACAGACACTGAGAACTAAAGCCCTTCTACTGTATGTCCCCAAGAGCACACTTTTTGAACATTTTTGTTATAACAAATGATTTACATCTTAAACTCATTTCATCTCTAGACCTCAACAAGAGAATCTCATCTGCCCAAAACTGAAAACAATATAGCATTACCTGTTGCAGGGAAAAAATAAGACAGTAGGAAGACGGTCAACCATAAATTCCCAAGGAAGATCATTCTGAGACACATCAATCCTGGCAAAGGGAAAGAACAAAGTAAAGTAGAGATCAGCCCAAGAAACCCCAGCTTCAAAGAATCCTCTCAATAACTGAAAAATATGGTACATGGTCTATACCCCACCCTGGGCCAGCCCCTTCTCCGTGAGTATACTGCCAGTCAGGTATAAGTCGGGCACTGATACTTCCAAAACGTGCAGCTTTCCACTGAATATAATGGAATGTATGTAACATAATGTAATAAAATGTCCTAAAAGTAAAAATGAACCTCCAAAAATTGCCTCACTGACACCTCACTAGTCACTCACCTAACAGGATTTGGCTAAGTATCTTTCTTTCTTTCTTTCTTTATTTATTTTTTTGAGACAGAGCCTCAAGCTATCACCCTGGATAGTGCCATGGGATCACAGCTCACAGCAACTCCAATTCCTGGGCTCAAGCAAGTCTCTGGCCTCCGCCTCCCAAGCAGCTGGGACTACAGGCACCCCCCACAACGCCCAGCCATTTTTTGGTTGCAGCTGTCATTATTGTTTGGCGGGCCCGGGCTGGATTCGAACCTGCCAGCTCAGGCGTATGTGGCTGGCACCTTAGCCTGTTGAGCCACAGGCGCCGAGCCAGGATTTGGCCAAGTATCTTAATGCCTGAATTACCTCTGGAAAAAAACATATCTTCAGCTTCTCTGAAGATGCTAATTTGTACCCTTTTTTATGTGTTGTAAATCTGGATGGGGGCCAAAAGTAGTGTATTTTCTCAGCAGATTTTAGGTTAATTTTCGAATACAGAAAATGACATCTGTACTAAATCGCCCAACCAGTGCTCAATCTATATGGCACTTGCTAAATGCAACTGCTCCAGGGGACTGGCTCATTAGCAGCTGGCACTGGGCTGGGCACATAGCCAGGCCCCCACAACTTGGCTGAGCAGACTCAGGGCCACAGCAGCATCCTCAAAGACAGGGGCCATGGCTCAGGCCTGTAATCCTAGCACTCTAGGAGGCCAACGCAGGTGGATTGCTTGAGCTCTCTAGTTCGAGACCAGCCTAAGCAAAAGTCAGACCCCATTTCTACTAAAAATAGAAAAACTGAGGCAAGGGGATTGCTTGAGTCCATGAGTTGAAAGTTGCTGTGAGCTATGACACCACAGCACTCTACCCAGAGTGATAGTTTGAGACTGTGTCTCAAAAAAAAAAGAAAAAAAGAAAAGGGCTGCACTTTCCTTATGGGAGGGCTGGTTGGTCAATGTTCATGAATAGTGTGTACAAAAGATGGAAATGTTTTGAAACATTAACTTGACAGAAGTCTTCAGAAAGCATAAGGGGGGCAGGAATGAATGTCATGTATTTATCCAAAAGGACAAAATTCACTTTTTAAAGAATGATATAACTGGCCAGGTGTAGTGGCTCACATCTGTAATCCTAACACTCTGGGAGGCTGAGGCGGATGGACAGCCTGAGCTCACGAGTTCAAGACCAGCCTGAGCCAGTGAGACCCCTATCTCTAAAAACAGCCGGATGCTGTGGCAGGAGGCTGAGGCAAAAGGATCACTTAAGCCCAAGAATTTGAGGTTACTGTGGGTTGTGATGCCACAGCACTCTACCAAGTGTGACAAACTGAGACACTGTCTCAAAAAAAAAAAGAAAAAAAAGAATGATCTAACCAAATGAAAACTGTTTACCACAACTTTACTAACAAAATGGCACACCTGCCTCTGCCTAAGTCAACCTACCTAAAACATTAGATTTCTACTTTCTAAACAACTGGTACTGAATGCCATATTTTATAATCACACATTTTTCCTCCTGATTTTTATTTCAAAGGAAGGGCAAACTGTAAAATTAAAAGAAATGTAATATAAAAATTCACTCAGAATTTCATCGGGCTACTTGGGGCCTTTTTTCTGCGATTCTCATTCAGGCTTGGTGTACATGTGCAACTATTTTTGAGAGCAACTACTATATATTTCATCCTGTATGGTTTCCAATCGATTATATGAAAAGCCTTGTTTTAATGATGTAATTAAAAATCCTGTCACATGCCCAGACAGGATTTACTTACTCCTCCCTCTACAGGTGGGTATAGATAATGCTATGATAACTAGCTCATGTTGCTCTGGAATTCCTATTTCATTAATTCTCCAAAGTAAAATTAGCTGGGTCAAAATGTACAACCATTTTGTTGATTTCTTGCAAATGTTGTTGAAATGCCTTCCAAAAGGGTTATGGCAATGTGCTCATTCCATTAGCTATATCTGACTGTGCCAATTGCTTTTTATCACTAAAGGTCTGTCACTTAAAAGCACTTCTTAAATAATAGTATTGACATTTTGTTATTGTTTTAATCTACATTTATAAGGTTATAATTTCCCCATTTATTTATTTACTCTCTCTTCTTACATGAAAAACCTGCTCACATCCCTTGTTCACAGTGGAATCTCTCATCTCTTTAACCATTTTAATTTTACAGGGTCTGGAGTCTGAATGCCTGATTCTGAGTCTGGTCTCTCATTTATAGGTTGTGTGATTTGGGGCAAGTTTGCCTAATCTTTCTGTGTCTCAGTTTCCTCTTCGATAAAAAGACAGTGATAATCATACTGGCTTCAGTGAGTGTCCTAAGATTAGATTAAGTCTAGATAAATGTAAAAATCTCTCAGCATAGTAACTCCTCAAATTTGGCTCTAAGTATTACTTACAGTACATATAACAGACGAAATACAGATGCTATAAAATGCATCAATGGTTCCCATTTAAGTCTGTTTTCCTTATTTGCTTTCTCTGCACACACTTCTAGTGAAATCTGTTCATCTTTCATTATTTTTCCAACTGTTTCTACTCTGTAAAGTTTCCCTCTCTTGAAGCAACCAGCAAATCTAGTATTCTATCTTCTGCTGTTTTTCCTGTGATTTTACCTTTTACATTTAACTCTAATTTATGTGGAGTTTGAGGGGCAGGGAGGGTTAAATCTAAACAATCCCTCTCAAACTGCTTACTACTGCATCTAAAAACTATATTTGAGTCTTCTTTTCAAAGAAATATTTTAAAATTATTTTGTTTAATCAGGAGCCTAGATATAGTATTCATGAAATCATAAAACTCAAACACGTGGGTGTCAACTAATTCTTCCTCTTAACTTCACAAATGAGGAAGAAAACAAGGGCTGGTGAAAGATTTGTTCCAGGTCCCAGGGCCAGTGGGGAACTTCTGTGGTATTCCAGAGGCTGGCATCTTGGAGGGCCATCGTGGAGACCAGGCTAGTGCTGCTCCCACACACCTGTGCTTACCCACCCATGAATTCAATCAGAACTAATCATCATCACGGAAGGAACATGCAGAATTCACCAGGGAACGTTCAGTTTCAACAAGGCTGTGCTCATGGCGCCAATCTGACAATTGAATCCAACCAAGAGGTTGGAGGAAAATGGGCAGACCCTCACATACCATATGGCTAAGCCACACACATACATACAGTGAGCATGGGCACACAGCCTAAAGTTCTACAGAACAGGTTTCCTTACCTTGCCACAGTGAATGTATCTGTGGGTAGGAGACGAGCTAGCTGGATGAAGACATGATTGAGGGATAGACAGAAGCCACACCACTGTGCATAGTAAAGCAGCAGAACGTCCTGTGGGAAAGGAGAGAGGCCATTACTAGCATCTGGGAAACAGGCTCCTCCTCAGTTCCTTACCGTGCTTAAAATCCAGCAGGCATTCAATAGAATGCCTATGCTGAAATTAGAGGGAAAGTTCTCATCTTTAGATCTTTCCAATTTTGTGCTTTCTTAAGGACTTTCTGCAATTAGAAAACCACCATGTAATTCCCTTAAGTTCCACAATCAGACTGTCACATGCTTCACCTTCTATACAACAAAAACAGCCGCTCACCCGAACAACTGCAGCTTTGGAAATGATTTTAATAGGGATAGATGGCTTGATTTTTGCTTCTCTTGTGATGCCATACCTGTTTTTGAAGGACTACTTCCCAAAAGGTATCAGTTGTTACTTCAGTGATTAAATGCTGAGAAGGAAACTGGGCAGACTCACTTCCAATGAGATGTCTTTTCAAGGGACTGTAGAGAACGCTGAAGTTTTGAATAAAAGACTCTAAAAATAAAGAGAAAATGAGATCAACTCTTCTCCAGGTACAAGGAAAGTAACTGGCCTACTTTTAACTCCACCTTTTAGAAACTGCAATGACTTCACAGGCTCACATTTTTAACATTTTACCTATAAGCAAAACCCTGAACAGGGGCACCCGTACCTCAGTGGTTAGGGCGCCAGCCACATGCTCTGGGGCTGGTGGGTTTGAACCCAGCCTGGGCCTGCTCAACAACAAAAAAAGATAGCTGGGTATTGTGGCAGGCACCTGTAGTCCCAGCTACTAGGGAGGCTGAGGCAAGAGGATCACCTGAGCCCAAGAGTTGGAGGTTGCAGTGAGCTATGACGCCACAGCATTCTACTGAGGGTGACAAAGTGAGACTCTGTCTCAATTAAAAAAAAAACAGAAACAAAAAAACCCTGAACAAAGCTGCCAGGGTGGCACCAGGTTTAGCTCTGGTAGTATTAACTCAGTGAACGGTGAGTTAGATGACAAAATACCATGTGGAGTGCTAGATGCTCTAACATTCACAGACAAAGCATTATATTCTTTTCTGAAAACACTGATCCACAAATAGATACCAAGTTAGACTGCATAAATCATCAATAAGCCACAATCTTTTCAAGAGAATTCGAACTACAATACTAAGGTTGTATTAAAATACAAAGTTAAGCATAACTACAAACGCAGTGATTGCACAAGTAATAATGTGGAATGTGTTTAAATGCTCATTAATTTGAGGACAAGGAGCTATGGTTTTTTGTTTCCTTTATTAAACTTCATGTTTCTTTTTTAAAAGGTTAAGGGAAATAAACTCAATTATATGCAGTGAAGAAATACATAAATAAAATCTGTAATTACATAAAAACCTAACTTGAACCAACAGTTCTACCTTCCCCACAAATGCTGCCATCTTCAGAGTCCTTTGCCTCCTCTGCGGTAACACTAATTTGAATTTCGAGTTTCACTTCTTTTTCTAACTCCCTCCATTTTGAGGTCCTAATGGGCAGTGAAATGTGCAGAATGGAGGAAGAAGAATGTCATGTGACTACTAAAGAGAATTCATGATCAGCATCTAAATAACACTCAGTTGGCCACATTTCTGAAACACAAAACCAAAATTATTTTCTAATCTGAATGAAGCCTAAATTCTCAAACTGCCCGTAGAGACTTATGTTAACTTTCTAAACCAACAATGACACATGGTAGATTATTTTTTTATTTTATTTTATTTTTTTGAGACAGAGTCTCAAGCTGTCACCCTGGATAGAGTGCCGTGGCATCACAGCTCACAGCAACCTACAATTCCTGGGCTCAAGCGAGTCTTCTGCCTCCGCCTCCCAAGTAGCTAGGACTACAGGCGCCCGCCACAACGCCCGGCCATTTTTTGGTTGCAGCCGTCATTGTTGTTTGGTGGGCCAGGGCTGGATTCAAACCCGCCAGCTCAGGTGTACACAGCTGGCGCCTTAGCCGCTTGAGCCATAGGAGCTGAGCCGGTAGATTTTTTTTTTTTTAGAAAGACCCCTAAAAATTCTATCAACTACAGGACAAAGAACAGTTGAGTTGGATATTTCTTAGTAGATACAGAAGATGGAAAGAAATCTGAAGAAGGCTTCTTTCAATTGCCCTTAAATTCAAAGTAAATACATTATGAGGTCATCAAACACTTGAGTATTACTGAACAGAACTGAGGAAAATTCAATACATACTTACTTTAAAAATACATGTTAGTTCCATTTTAAGAAAATCCAATACACTAAAGTAATTTTAGAAAACCTGAATTGGGGAGTAATATCAATAGATTATTCCTTTCATAAAATTACTGGTCATAGGGTTCCTTTAAACACTGAGGGGCCCTCATGTTTATAATATATACTTTGATATAGAAAAATCAATATTTACATACGCCTTTCCACAAACATTAATCTAATGTAAGAAACAAGCTTCACCTGGATTTAAGAGGATAGCTAAAAGAACTAGTATTCAGGAGCTCTGAAGTTTACTTTTAATTTCATACTTTGTAAAACTTGAAATAACGGCAGCGCCTGTGGCTCAGTTAGTAGGGCGCCGGCTCCATATACAGAGGGTAGTGGGTTCAAACCCAGCCCCAGCCACACTGCAGTAAAAAAAAAAAAATAGCCAGGTGTTGTGGCGGGCACCTGTAGATCCAGCTATTTGGGTGGCTGAGGCAAGAGAATTGCCTAAGCCCAAGAGCTGGAAGTTGCTGTGAGCTGTGACGCCACAGCACTCTACCGAGGGCGACAAAGTGAGACTCTGTCTCTAAAAAAAAAAAAAACTTGAAATAAAAAGTTTCCATCCCCACAGAATTCCTCCTTTCACCATTTGGCAAATGCTGACCCTCCCTCCCATTTCCAATGAAGCTGAACTAACACAGTTTTTGAATTCTTACTTCCTTGAGTGTACATCAGGGATGTCAGCAAGTCCTGGAAACAGGACAGTGTGGGACAGTTCACTGCTCCTGTTGAGTGCCAGGGGCAAGCTCTGGATGCATCCTTCCCACCATGAAGCCTTACCCTCCCCTCCCCACAAACTTATGCAATTTTGAGTTAGAAGTTTCTGTTCCATTCAACATAAAAAATTAGCTTCTTTTAAAATTATGACCAATTGTGGTCTAAAGATTTAAAATGACCCCACACAACCAATTTTAATGAGACCTCTCAATAAACGTCACCAATATCAAGTTAAAACAAAACTTATTATGCCTGGAGAAGTAAACTGCCTACAGTACCTAGGGTGAACTTCACAATAGCTTGTTTTGGATCCAAGATATAGTGAGACTCTTCTTTCACATCAACAATTGTGGCAAATTCTTTCACCCGAGTGGAGCTCGGAGCACCCAGTCTTTCTGCATATAACCAAAATAAATTTGAATCCAAAAGGTAGATGTTCAGAGTCTTGTTGGTTCTGCAGCTCAGGCCTGTGAAGTCTGTGCTAGTCACATCCACTTCAGGAAAGAGATACCTGTTCTCCTCAATGTGAGGAACGGAGCTCAGGGCATTAACCTCACATTTCTTCTCCAGAGAAGAAAATGCAATGGTTGGGGCTTCAAAGACATCTCGTTCAGAATCGATGAAGCCCACCACACTCCTGTTTATGGTCCTGCAACATGCAGTGTAGTAGCTGAAAGGGCTATAGGAAGTTAAAAAATTGCTGCATTCTATGCTGTCTGATGCCCCGTGATAAAAGGTCTGCTCCTTGAGGTAGAAAGAATCCAGAGCTGCTGCCATCTCAAAAAAGCTGCACTGTGGCATGCTGACTGAACTCGGCTTTATGCCCCCCGCGGTCTGGTTGACACACAGTTCACAAACATTGTGGGTCCTGGAGAAGGAGTGCCACTGGGGCAGCACCACTGTGTTGCAGCAGGGGGACACTGAGATCAGTGGCTGGTTTGGCAGCTGTGCTGGAGGTTCCAGTGCCAGGGACTCCAGCGCTGGAGCGTCCACTCGCCGAAGATGCTGAAGGAGGCGCTCCACCACCTGGTCTCCATGACAGTTGTTGTACTCCAAGGCCACTTCAGTGATCTGAAATTCACAGCAGAGTTCGTGAGGGGACGGGAGAACATCTTAGACTAAATCCCAGACAGGACTAGGTCAAGAATGCCTCAAAGAGGATGTGGTCACACCAAACCTATCAATAAAGAGTCCTGGATTATTATTCAGAACGTGTCACTCTATTAACAAGTAATGAATCTTTTTCAAAGATGGAAGGGATCTTAGAGATGTCTTAGCCCACCACAGGAGAGAGGAAGCAGCTCACCCCGGGACACACGTCCAGTATGTCAAAGAACCAGGAAATCTCTCAACTACAGTTGGGTGCATTTCCCTTTATATCTTTACATTACTCTATACTATCTACTTTCTATCTCTTTAAATCTAAAAGCTTGTCCACCTAATGAATGGATCAAAATATTTTACAGCTGTATGTTTCCACATAAATTCACACCTCACAGAAGGCTACCAATTCAACCTGATCCAAACCATGCCTCCCAATTACTGCCCTTACCTCTTCTTCCTGCTGTACCACCCTCCCTCTCTGGGAAAATGGTACCATCAAGCTACAAACTCAGTCAAGCCTCGACTTCTCCTCTATGTCACCACACCCCCCAAATCCCACCAGCTCTGACTTCAGCATGGCTCAGCAGGCCTCTTCTTTCCATCCCCACAGCTGTGGACTCAAATCAGGTCCTCAATTATCACAGACCTCTATCATTTTTTCTCCCACCTTTATGGAGCCTCCATACTGTCAGCTCTTATGATAGTTCACCCCTTATCTATGGCTTCACTCTCTGCAGGTTCAGTTAATTATGGTTAACCGCAGTTGAAAAATATTATTAAATGGAAAATTTCAGAAATAAACAATTTCTAAGTTTTAAGTTGCACAGCATTCTGAATATCATAATGAGGTCTCTCACCACCACCCAGGGTATGAACTGTCCCTCAGTGCAGGCGTCATGCTAGGGGCACTACTTGCTGTTAGTTACTTAGTAGCAGCCTTAATCATCAGATCAGCTGTCGCAGCATTATAGTACCTGTGTAAGTAACCCTTACTTTACAATAAGGACCCTAAAGCACAAGTAGTGACGCTAGCAATTCAGATTATGCCAAAGAAAAGCCTAAGAATGCTTCCTTTAAATGAAATCTCTCAACTTAGGAAAAGAGGGGGGGAAATCCTATCCTGAAGTTGCTAAGATCTGAAAACAGGGGTGTTCAACAGGGGTGTCCTGAGGAGTACTGTTTTGCTTAGCTGTGGTGCCTGATATGATAAAAAGTATGCACAGATTTTTTTTTTTTTTTTGCTCATCAGCTGTTGTTAGTGTTTGTGTATTTAATGCGTGGCCCAACACAACTCTAATTCTTCCAATATGCAGCAGAAAAGAACAAAAGCTAGACACCTCTGAAATTAAGACAAAATCTTCTATCTGTAAAGTTGTGAAGAAAGTAAAAGAAATTTGTGGGCCTGGCGCAGTGGCTCACACCTGTAATCCTAGCACTCTGGGAGGCTGAGGCAGGTGGATCGCCTGAGCTCATGAGTTCGAGACCAGCTTGAGCCAGAGTGAGACCTTGTCTCTAGAAACAGCTGAGCGTTGTGGTGGGAACCTATAGTCCCAGCTACTTGGGAGGCTGAGACAAGAGAATCATTTGAGACCAAGAGTTTGGGGTTGCTGTGAGCTATGATGCCAACAACAAAGTGAGACTCCATCTCCAAAAAAAAGAAAAGGAAAAAAAATTTGTGTGTAGTAAACAGCATTCAGTACTACCCAGGGTTTCAGGGATTCAGTAGGGGTCTCGGAATGTATCCCACGGATAAGGGAGGGACACTGTATTTTTCAAAATACAACCCTAAACATGACACTCTTCAACCACATGATATTTGATGCTATCCTATTATCCAGAAGGATAAAACCTACATACAATCTGGCCCGTTTGTCTTGCTAGGGTCACATTGCCGTCTGCAGACTAGAACAGGCCCTCTCAAGGCCACATCTTTGCAGAGGCCTGGCCTGGGACACCGCCTCCTCCATCTGTTCCCAAGGCCCAGCCCCAGGCGGTTGCTTCAATAAAGCTAACACCACATCACCCTAGGAAGAACTAGTTTCTCACCTCCAGTATCTTTGAAGCCCCCACCACCCCCAAGTCTTACAAGCTTCTGCTGAGATGTTCTCTTTCCCACAAACCTGTGGATCCTTGTGAGCAGGGACCACAAGTGAATTATCCTTCTATCTGAAGCCCAGCATAGAGCCAGGCACATAATGAATGCTCAGTAGACACCTGACAAATGAACAGCATCTCAGGGCAATGTACACACTCCTCTTTCTTGGTAGTATGAACCACTTTACTCTTGGATCAGTATTAGCAATTTAGATTTACATTTTCTCCCAATACTTATCCATTTCCAAACTGAGTATCCTTCATTACCCACGTCCTACCCTAGTTTTTTGAGGAAAACAAGTTACAATCCAAATGCATTTAATCTCTAAGATAGAATAGCATGTTAAGTCAAATTTCACCAAAGTTACTTCCAAGGTGTTAAGTCAGTCAGGATTTTATTTTATTAACTGTGGGTATGAAAAACCATTACTTTTGTGTATTGCTGGCTTTTTTTTCTTTTTTCTTTTTTTTGAGACACAGTCTCACTATGTTGGCCTTGGTAGAGTGCCGTGACATCACAGCTCACAGCAACCTTAAACTCTTGGGCTTAAGCGATTCTCTTGCCTCAGCCTTTCAAGTAGCTGGGACCATAGGCACCTGCCACATAGCCCGGCTAATTTTTTTGTTGCAGTTGTCATTGTTGTTTTAGCTGGCCCAGGCCAGGTTCAAACCCGCCAGCCTCAGTGTACGTGGCCGGCGCTCTGCCCACTGAGCTACGGGCACTGCCCTCATAAAACTATTTAATGAATGCATTTCTAATTTCTTATACAACAAACTTAGGGGTGGCGCCTGTGGCTCAAGGAGTAGGGCGCCGGCCCCATATGCTGGAGGTGGCAGGTTCAAACTCGGCCCCAGCCACAACCTGCAACAACGAAAAACAAACTTAAAAAAAAACTTTATAATGTATAATATTTATAAAGAATTACTTCAAAACATAGGTATTTGTACAGAATAAAATGAATAGTGCTTGACATAAGAAAGCCACTTTAGATAATAAGCCAGTGTTTTAAATATTGTTCCCCACACATAGAAACATCTCAGTCCTGTTTGAATGAGGCTCTGACAGCACAGGGCACTAATAAGGCCATGCCTCTGTAATCCATGAAGAGCCCAGCTGCCCTCTGGCCCCATCTTGGTACTGCTTTATCTTCAAAGACACCGGAGTATGTAACTACTTCTACCCCACCTCCAAACCTCCATAAAACTTTTGAGATTTACTATAGTTTACAAAAAGTCCTAGTAGGAGAGCATAATTACATTAAAGAGAAAAAAATTCCAAGAAAAATCTTTCCTCATCTCTTATTCTTAAAGCAGCCACGTAAAGAAGTCATTCATGGCGGCGCCTGTGGCTCATCAAGTAGGGCGCCGGCCCCATATACTGAAGGTGGCGGGTTCAAACTGCAAAACAGAAAAATAGCCCGGCGTTGTGGCGGGCGCCTGTGGTCCCAGCTACTCGGGAGGCTGAGGCAAGAGAATCGCCTAAGCCCAGGAGTTGGAGGTTGCTGTGAGCTGTGTGACGCCACGGCACTCTACCCAGGGCGATAAAGTGATACTCTGTCTCTATAAAAAAAAAAGAAAGAAGAGGAAAAGTCATTCATTGTGGTGGCTCATGTCTAATCCTAGAACTCTGGGAGGCCAAAGCAGGAGGATCCCTTGAGCTCAGGAGTTTAAACCGGCCTGAGCAAGAGGCTGGTCATCTCCACTAAAAATAAAAAAAATTCGCTTTCACCTCATGGTAGACACATATAGTGTCAGCTACTTAGGAGGCTGAGGCAGGAAGACTGCTTAAGTCCAGGAATTTGAGGTTACTGTGAAATAGGCTGACACCACTGCACTTAAGCCTGGGGCAACAAAGTAAGATTGTCTCAAGAAAAAAAAAAAAAAAGGATATTTTTAATTGAAAAAGTATTTTATATATTGCAATGCTCTTGAAGAATGAGGCATTGTTATTCCTTCCTATGAGCTAGTTTTCATGTTTCTATTTTTTTTTATAATAGGCAGTTTTGAAAACATAACTCAAGTGTATCACATTGTATATCCCTTGATGTCATATTTAATTCCATGTTTATGGAAAACCTAGCAAATGACTTCAAGAGTTTGCCCCATAGATGTTTCCTTCTGTTTTCTTTAATCAGAGGAATGTGTAAAACTGAACACAATAACCATGCTTTTGCTTACCACAAGCATACCCTGTGAATACCTCAAAGAAATGTTTTTAAATTGGAAGATGAGTCACAAAGATTCTTTGTAGAGGAGGTAAGCATTTCCTTTGATTAGCAAGCTGTGCAATATACACTGCAATGTCTTATAACCTCTCTAGAACTTTCTGGACACCAGGGTGTCAGTGACCTGACACTATTGTCAGGGTCTGTGCTGTTCTTTGTGGGTGTACATGAAGGTGTGTGTGTGAGAGCAGCTGCCCAGTCTGGGCCTACATGGTCACTTCTAATGGATACCTATACGTATCCCACTACAATTTGCCTGGCACGTCCCCAACTCTTAGTGACCTCTAAGATGACCTCTTCTCAACAATGTAAGCTTCAACTTTCTCCCTAAAATTAGGCTGACCAAGGTAATGGAAAAATAAAGCTGGCTCGGTGCCTGTGGCTCAAGCGGCTAAGGCGCCAGTCATGTACACCTGAGCTGGCGGGTTCGAATCCAGTCTGGGCCCACCAAACAACAATGGTGGCTGCAACCAAAAAATGGCCGGGCGTTGTGGCGGGCGCCTGTAGTCCCAGCTACTTGGGAGGCGGAGGCAGGAGACTCACTTGAGCCCAGGAATTGGAGGTTGCTGTGAGCTGTGATGCCACAGCACTCTACCTAGGGTGACAGCTTGAGGCTCTTCTCAAAAAAAAAAAACAACTTCCTGAGTATGAAGCATGATTCTAGGCACAAAAACGGGTGCCCCCCAAATACTTGCATAGTTATTTATTAAGGAAAGTATTTTAGGAAGAGTACAATGGATACCAAATGATTCAAGGGTTGTTGTCAATGCACATTTCATCTTTTTTGTCCTTAGGGAAAGAAACATTCGTGCTGGGTATTGATTGGACTCCCTTTACGATGGCTAGTTAAAGCGGAGACTCTCAGCACCTTTGTGTAATATCAGCTCCTGAGAAGGCAGCAGCCACAATCTGACCAGGTTAGGCCAGACCTCAAACCAGCGTTTAAACCAGTTATGTTGCTGCCACTTTTCTCACACCAGTTGCTGGAAACTCTACCAAGCTTCTGACCTGATAACCAGAGTCAGGTCTAAAAATGCCCTAGGTCAGCAGCAAGGACATTTGGGCGACCCGAAAGGAGGCAGCTTCTGAAAGCTGCGTATGTCTTCCCTGAAGCTGGAAAGAACAATGTGCCTTGAATGGAGCACTCCAGTGCCTCTGATGAAAAGATTCAGCCTCGATCCCAGGGGGTCACCTGGAGCAAATGTTTGAGTGAGATTTCACCTCTTCTCTTGCCAAGATGTGGCTTTGGGGGTCTGGGCTGATGATGAAAATGTCAACAATATTCAAAGCAAGAGGAAACTTTTCATTCCCCTGGCAAAGGGAATCCAACATTCCAACAGGTCGATGGTGGACTGAGGCCCCCTCGCTGGCCCTAAGTCTGAGAGGTCCAGTGTGGTTATAAAACGCGGCCTCAAGTCTTAGAGGTCCAGTGTGGTTATAAAACACGGTAACTCCAAAGAGGCTGAATACAGGGGAGATGCTGAGGCAAGGTGGTGTCTTCTTCCTCCGGGAGGGATCCTGAGACCCCTTAGGAAAGGCAGCTGGTCTATAGAAACTTGGGAACTGGGTTTGGAATCTGACCTCCTTTTCCCGTTCTTACCAACCACGTGCAAATTAAATTTGCTCTCAAGGGGCAACCAACTGAACAACTCCCAAATGCCGAAGATCTGAATGATGGCAAAGTTCACTCGGTGAGGGCTAATGTCCCCATGAGTCTATCTAGCCCTATGCCCGACTCACAAGTTAAAATATAAATGAAGTATTTAGGGCTAAGGACCTGACTCCTGAATCCTGAGTAAGCACAAGCCAACAAAACTAGGGTGCCGGATGTGTGGAGACAGCAGAGACAGGGACGGGGCTTGTTTCAACAAGGGTGTTCACTTGCCTTATTAACAGCACTAGCAAAGGAGGAAGAGGGGAGAAAGTGGCGCTGGTATAATACCAGGCTTAGCAGTGACTCTAGAAAAGGAGGCGGCATTTGTTGTAGCAATAAACACCCTGAATTAGCTGTGTTCCTCCAGAGGATCACAGACTCATCCAGTTGTGTGGCTTCCAGGAGTGCTCTGGGGAGAACAAGGAATTCCTGAGAAACCTCCAGCTCCGTCCTCTTACCCAACTCGAGCTGAAGCAGCCACGTGTATGTCTATTGAATCAGACTGAGGTTGTAAGGTTTTGTCTGAAGTAGTTTTGCTACTTGTATCAGATAGGACTCCCAGAGCCAAGAGGCCAAGACCCTGGTTTACACAAAAATCAATTTAAACAAAAACAGTGGCACTCAAAATGGAAAATGTAAAGGCTATGAGCTACAAGCGCCACCCAACACAGTGGCTTAAATGATGCCCGCAGGACTGTTTGTGTGCACATGTCTCTGAAGAAGGTAGCTGCACAGCACCATGGCTTACCTAGACCAGGGAGAGAGAATGGCTTGAATTATTCACTGCTTTAAAATTAAAATTAATACTTGGCTCGGCACCTGTGGCTCAACGGGCTAAGGCACCAGCCACGTACACCAGAGCTGGCGGGTTCAAATCCAGCCCGGGCCCGCCAAACAACAATGACGGCTGCAACCAAAAAAAAAAAAATGGCCGGGCATTGTGGCGGGCGCCTGTAGTCCCAGCTACTTGGGAGGCGGAGGCAGGAGACTCGCTTGAGCCCAGGAGTTGGAGGTTGCTGTGAACTGTGATGCCACGGCACTCCATCCAGGGTGACAGCTTGAGGCTCTGTCTCAAAAAAAAAAAAAAAAAAAAGTTAAAATTAATCCTCAGTCACCAGCCAAGTTCCAAAGCAAAAGAACTCTGTCCATTCTGTGATTGTTTCTTCCTTAAAACTCTGGTTCTGCCAAAAGGTGCAGGGGACAGACAAGTTCCAGAGACAAGAGTGTGCTCAACTCTCCTCATTCACATTTGCAAATTCTCCTGCTCACTAAAATGTATTTGTAGCCCCCAAATCAACATTCACAGCGCTGTCGTGGTCCTTTGAGGACTTGTGCAGGACAGTGAAAAATTCCAGTTGCCAGATACCCGCGTTCCCTGGTGAATCTGAGTAAGATGACGGACGCTCTGCCTTCCTGCTTCGGCTCTCATATTATAAACAAATGCCCATTCCGTGGGCCACTTAGTGACACTTTTTTGCAGTTTTGTGCTTTTTGTTGGTGATTTCCCTGTGGCCTGATGTGCTAAGTGTTCCTATGTGCAAGAAGGCAGTGCTTTGGCTTGTGAAGAAAATGCATGTGTTAGATAAGCTTAGCTCAGGCCTAAGTTCATTGTCAATGTTCAGTGTTAATGACTCAACTGTACGTGTCAAGTAAGGCGTCTTGAAGCAGAAACACACATAAACCAAGGTCATGTTTTCATTGAAGGGTGAAAATGTTAGGAACGGAAGCTTTTAGGATCCTAACCTTGTATTTGTCCCCAGAGTAGGGGTGCAGGAAGCGGCTGTGCCCCAAATGTCATTTTACTCTCTTTCAAGCGTTTGATTGGAAGAAAACTGATTGAATGAAATAAGTGTAAGGAAAGATTACTTGGGTTTTAAAAGGTGCCGTTAAACACACAGCCTTGGCTTGTGTCTAAGTTGTAAATGCCGTAAAGGCTGTGTCCCAGCCTGAGAAACAAAAAGTAGCCTGATCTGGGTTGGGAGTCTTTTTTAAAGAGCTACACTTTGGGTAAGATTTAAAAGGCTCAGGGCCTCTAAGGATATAGCTCTCAGTTCTCATCCCATCTATCTTGACATCTTTCCGTCCACCCTGAGGAACAGAAAACGAGGGAAGTCCATCAGCGAAACTCCTGGGCGAGCGTCACCCACTTCTACCAGGAGGTCCGGTGGGCCTGGTGATCACGCGCCCTGGGTTCCAGGTGCCCCCCTGGCTTTGCGTATCCGATGCTGTTTCCATGGGGAGTTTATCAGTCCATGTGTCCTGACTTGGAATCCAAGATATACAGACGCAGTCTTTAACCATTTCTATGCACAAGAGCCTCAAAGTCTCTGGGATGACCTGGTGTCAATCCCCTCACCCCTGCCACCACCACACCTTGCAGGCTAAGTCCCAGGCCACCCCCTACCCAACCCACGCAATTTGGCCCCAGTCACAAAGAGACACAGGGAGTGCCTGTCACCTCCCTGTTCATGCTCAATGGGAACCACAGCTTGTCTCCACAGCCCACCGTGGACATCCCCCTATGGTGCTTGAGAGGGACACAGAGCAGTGGAGTCTGACGCTGCCATTGGTCACCTGGGGCCCCCACCACAGCCTCTGCAGTTCCCTCACTCAGAGTTCCACACCCAGCCCTGCAAGAGTGGAGACAAATGGACACTCTGCCTTGGCAACCTTGCCAATGGGTCATATGCATTTCAGGCAGAGCTGCCAGGAGGTGTCAAACCCAGAACAGACAGAGGCAGAAACGAAGGGCACTGGCTCTCTGTGACAGGCTGGGCACTGTGTGAGCACTTGGTACCTCAGACGCCATTTCATCCCCGCCAGGGATCAGCCTCACTGTACACAGAAGGAAGCTGAGCCTAGGAAGAGCTCACAACTTACCCAAGGTTGCACCTATTAAGCCCAAAGGAAGATTCAACCCACACCCACTTACCCCACTTCCGCCTCTCCCTGAGCTGTCTCTCGCCCGTGACGCTGCTGCTGCCCTGCTCCCACAGGAAGTCAGGGCCAGCAACCTTGTGAGTACTCAGCGGCGGGAACTATGAGGTGCTTCCAGGATTATTAAGCGCTGCACAGATATAAGAGGTTATTAATATAGAAAAAATTCCAAAGGACTGTCCATGTGTTCTCAGTGTCCTAGAATCTGGCTGCACGACACACTGCCTACGGGGATGAGTCCAGGCTTAACTCTGCTCCTGGTGTTCTGGGGATCCAACCTCTGCGAACAACTCTATTTGGAGCCAGGATGTGGAAAAAGCCCCATGTGTCAGCCCCTGCCCCCTCCATCCTCGCTCAGTACAGAGGGACAGGACCTTCAAACAGGAGGTGTGGCCTCGCCTAGTCACCACCAACTTCGTCCTGCCCAAGGCTTCACTGGGTGTCCAGCCAGCAAGGACCAGGTCGACTTGCTGCTGGCCCGGGTCCTCCTACCTCCCGTGCACAAGTAGGGAGCCTTTTCCTAACCCCCCCAGAGTAACACAACAAAACCCTTACCTGGCTTTCCTACTTTGGGCTCCAGTTCTCCTCGTCGGTATAAAAAGTCCTGCCTTGAATCACTTCACTTAAAAAGCTTAGGACTTAGCCAGATCTACAAAACAGACTGATGGCTGCAAGAGTCCCCTAAGAGCGACCTGCCCTCTTGTGGCAAAGATGAAGGAAAGAGCCTTGTTTGGAATAAAGAGTAGCCGTCAGTGACCAGCGTCGTTCTGAGAACAAACCACTGTCCTCAAGCTTTAGAACACAGTGACTTGGGTTAGAGCTCAGTGGAGATAGCTAGGTGACCGCGGGCAGCTTGTTTAACCATGCTGAACCTTGAACGTCATCTTCCTCATCTGAAAACAGGGCAGATAATCTCTGCCTAACAATGCTATTAAATGGATTACGTGAAATCTCGAATGTAGAACACCCAGCTCAGCACCAGCACATAGAAGGTCCTCAATAAACAGCAGATATTGACTTAAGAATAAAGGACTCATACTGAAGAATTAGAAGGAGCCATGTTCTCGGGGCCACTCCATCACGAGATGTCTCTGATTCCCCAAATGGAAAAGAAAGCCATGGCTCCTACCTTCACCCTTCCTTCACCCGTCCTCTGCCCTTTCTCCACCCTTCCTTCACCTGTCCTCAGCAAGTCCTCAGGGCTTGCTCTGTCACTTATCATGGGCTAGCTAGTGGCTGGGCTGTCTGAGTAATTACACTTGTTCAACTCCATATTACATATGTATATAACACTTCTCATTCTCTGAAATTTAGTTGAAGGAACAGTTCAGAGACCTTTAGTAACTTGCCTAACACTCGAAGCTCACAGGACTGTTAGAGCCTGGCTTAGAACTAAAGTATGCTTACCCCCAAAGCCCACGTTTTTCCCATTAGCTGTGCTGATTGTTTTCTTTTCCTTTTAGAATGTGAGTTCCTGAAGGATAAGGCTGTGTGTTCACTGTGTACCCCAAAGCCAACGTAAACCTTTGCTTTTGCTTATTCCTTCTTTGATGCACTTCTGAGCGTCATAAATACGTTTATTTATGTAGATTCAACTTTCTGACCTCTGTCATTTTTCTTTTCTCTGAAGAACTTCTTTTAACTTGTTCCTTCAATTTTTGTTTGCCTGAGAAAGTCTTTATTTCTCCTTCAATTTTGAAGGATAATTTCACAGGGTATAGAATTCTGGGTCAGCAGATTTTTTTTCTCTTAATACTTTAAATATTTCACTATTCTTCCTTCTTGTCTGTGTTTCTGAGAAGCTAGATGTGATTCTTACTCTTCTAGGTAGGGCGTTGTCCTCTGGCTTTTTTCAGAATGTTTTCCTTTACCTTTGGTTTTCTGTCATTTGAATGTAATATGCCTAGGTATAGTTTTCTGTCACTTACCTGCTTGGTATTTTCTGAGATTCATGAATCTTTGGTTTGGTGTCTGACATTAATTTGAAGAAGTTCTCAGTCATTATTGCTTCATATACAGTCATGCATTGCTTAACAATAGGGACATGTTCTGAGAAATGCACTTAAGAACATCACAGTATCCTCACACAAACCTACATGGCCTAGCCTACTACTCTCCCCGGCTGCATGGGACAGCCTGCTACACTCCCCAGCTGCATGAGACAGCCTACTGCACACCCCTTCTGCATGGGACAGCCCACTGCACTCCCCGGCTGCATGGGACAGCCTACTGCACTCCCTGGCTGCATGGGACAGCCCACTGCACTCCCCGGCTGCATGGGACAGCCCACTGCACTCCCCCGCTGACAGGTACAGCAGACGGCACACCCCAGCTGCTTGGGAAAGCCCACTGCTCTCCCCGGCTGCAGGGGACCGCCTACGGCACACCCCCGCTGCATGGCACTGCCGACTGCACTCCCCGGCTGGATGGGACAGCCTACTGCACTCCCCGGCTGCATGGGACAGCCTACTGCACTCCCCAGC
>CAUYRH010040021.1:0-46751 GCA_963574655.1 Perodicticus potto | reverse complement strand
GGAGACTTTACCTCTTTCATATTTACATGGATAAAGCTGGAACATATTCTTCTTAGCAACGTATCTCAAGAATGGAAGAAAAAGTATCCAGTGTACTCAGCCCTACTATGAAACTAATTTATAGCTTTCATATGAAGGCTATAACCCAATTATAGCACAAGAATATGGGGAAAGGGGCACGAGAGTGGAGGGGAGGGGGGATGATAGGTGGAGAGAGGGTAATCAGTGGGATCACATCTATGGTGCATCTTATAAGGGTACAGATGAAACTTACTAAATGCAGAATACAAATGTCTTCATACAATAACTAGGAAAGTGCCATGAAGGCTTTGTTAAACAGTTTGATGAAAATGTTTCAGATTGTATATGAAACCAGCACATTGTACCCTATGATTGCACTAATGTACACAGCTATGATTTAATAAAAAAAAATAAAGAAATAAATAAAGATTATAATCTTGATCTTGTAAGATGGCAATATTGGCCTAGTCCATTTTAAGAGTTTGTTAGCAAGCTCAGACAACTCTGATTAGTTCTTACCTTTTTTTTCTTTTTCTTTGTATTTTTTCTTTTTTCTTACTTTCCTTTTACTCCTTCCTTTCTCCTTCCCTCCTATTCCCTTCCTCTTCTTTCTTTGCCTTTTCTCACCCTATACCATTGGAACCTACTGAAAGCTCACTCAGCAGGGAGATGTTAAATAGCAAATTTGGGGAATGCATCCCCTAAATAAATGAACTCTTAAATGAATACTTGCTGTTAACCAGCTCTTAAATCAAGAGCTTATCAACTCATTTAACTCTTATGTCAATTAGTCACTATTAGATAGGTATCGATATTCTCATTCCATAGTAGAAAAAAACAGTGGCAGAAGTTAAACAGCAAAAGTTCAAGGTCCCACAACTTGCAAGTAAGGGAAACAGCATTCGGACTTGAGCTTTAGCCTAAATATAGTGTACTGTGCTTACTCTCCAACTGCCATCACTAAATTATGTTTGTTACGACTAAGAGAAAGACTAATTTTAGAATGCTGAAGATTGATAACTTGCTAATTAGGTAAGAGAGAAATGTTCAGATTCACTTGAACAAATATTTCTAGGACCAAATTTTTTCTTCATTTCTGCAGAATTATGTAGCTTTGGGGGCCTTGCTGATTTCATAGCACATTTGTCCCTTAACATCCATGGGGAATTGGCTCAAGGGTCTTCCTTGGATGCCCAAATCTATAGATGCTTATGTTGCTGATACAGGTCCTCCCATATACTTCAGATCATTTCTAGATTACTTATAATACCGAACACAATAAAACACGATGTAAATTGCTATTATATTCCATGGATTGTTTGGGGAATGATACAGGGAAAATGTCTGTACATATTTAGTGCAGATGAATTTTTAAAAAAATATTTTCAATCTGTGACTGGTTGAATCCACAGATGTAGAACCCACAGATACAGAGAACTGACTGTATATTCAAGGACACTTACCATTATTATACTCCCAAATCTGTTGGGAACCTTAATCACAGATTGCTTTCAGGGGGCTTGCGCAAATCCTGAAGATGAAAATAATTAAACTACATTAAGATTCCATACAGAATGGATCAGCGGCATTTATTTCTATATGAATATTAATAATGCTTCATAGAATAACAGATGTTCATTTTTCTCTTCTTTTCTTTTTCTAGAATAGCTATTATTGGTTGAATTTGTAAACAAAATGCACATTTTTCCATTCACTCATTTACTAATTTGGGGTTTCTATTAATTCTTTTGAATATTATTTATCTTCTTATGTCCTGCATTCAGAATTAAGCAAATCCAAATGCTACTATCAAAAATTACTGTGTAGGAGAAAACATCTTGTTGTTAGACTGGGGCTTTTTATAGCGTGCTATTTGTGGGACATTGTACGGTCTATATTCTACTAAGCTCATGTTGGAAGTTTTGTTTGAAAAGGCCATTTGTGGCTAAATTATGATCCCCATTTGAGAACTTAAGTTTCACACTTAGGTACAGAGACCCCCAAGGGTTGATGTCCATCCACAATCCCAATTCACATTTTCATTTTACTTCTCTACAGTGAAAGTTACCCTTATTCTGTTACTTCTCTTTAGGTTGGTAAGGATGGCTGTTTTCTTTAGAAGTGATGAGTAAAAAACACTGATTGTGCTGTTTTACCTGTTTTAATGAAAATGGATTCCACGCTCATTATTAAACATGGAATAATCATCTGTAATGTCTGATATACACAAGTTTACTATGCCATTATTTTTTAACTTGGCCCAATTTTTTAACTATTGCATTGGAGTTACTGCATAATTCAAATTGTTTCAGCTATTTGTTCTCATGGTAAAATGATGATTGACTATAAGCAGGACCCAGAGGGAAATTAGGCAGGATGGTGTGAGATCATCTTTCACAAAGGTTAAAACCGGAATGGCATACTTCATATTCACATTCTCCATCTCTGAACATCTTTCATTTGGGATTGGCTCTAGCCTCGTCAAAGAGACTCATCTTTAAATTTAAGTTACATGGGCCCACATTTGACCCTTAATTCACATTTAGTGCTGCTCTCAGCAACTGTTTATAACCTACCGCCCTCAGACTCTAAAGGCAGCTGAGCCTGAGTGGTCATATCTTTTCTTATCTGCAGACAATTCTATCTTTTTTTCCCCATTCGTAGTCTTAAATTTTATGGAGGAGGGAAACCACTAAAACTTGATGTTTTAAAACATGGGTACAGACGCCCACACACACTAATTTTCACAAAAGCACAGACATTTTGTGAACATTTCAACCCTGATATACACAAGTTTGCTATGCCATTATTTTTTAACTTGGCCCGATTTTTTAACTATTGCATTGGACTTACTGAAATGGTTGAAATGTCAGGGTTCAGGGTTGAAAATGTCCTTAAAAATCCTTTAGTCCACAGTTGCTGCTATTTGATCCTTGATAGCATGCTAAGTGATTGAAAATACATAGTGATGAGAAAGCCCATTTCATCTAAGAATATTTTTGTAGTTCTTTAAAATTGTTTTTATGAAATGGTCACGTATTCTGGTTTACTTCTTTGTGACAAAATATGTGCGTTAAAAGACTGCTTTCGCGGAGAGGCAGGGCTGCGCACGCGGTGCTCTTGGCCCGGGAGGGCGGAGTCCAGGCGGCGCCGGCTGAGGGAGGGAGCGGACGCGCTGCTGCCTGCAGCGGGTCCGGGCTGCCAGGCAGGTGGGGATGTGACGGGCGGCGCCCTCGCCTCTCCTTCAGTCCTCCGGCCCCGCAGGTCTCTGGGTGACCTGCAGCCTGCCCAAAGCAGAGGAGGCAACGCGACCTCCTCACGATTCTGTCCAGTTTTAAGAACAAATGTACCCTATAGCTCATGGAAGAAAAAACACAAATCAAGACATTTGGGGGTTGCCGAAGTATGGAACAAAATCTGTAAGAAGTACATTGCAACTAATGCCAGATGGGACACCTGTTAATTTATTAGGAACTTCCAAGAATAGTAATGTCAAAAGTTACATCAAAAATAATGGCTCTGATTGTCCATCATCCCATTCATTTAATTGGAGAAAAACAGATAACTACCAACTTAGTGCACAAGATGCTGAAGAGCCCAGCAATACTCAGAATTCACAAGATACACATGCTTCTACTCAAGGAATGTTTGGTAAAAATGGGATAAAGGGAGGTTTGAAAAGTGTTTCTCTACTCACATTGAAGTTAGCAAAGCCATCCACTATGTTTGTGTCATCAACAGAGGAGTTAAACCAAAAGTCTTTCTCTGGACCATCTAATTTGGGTAAATTCACCAAAGGCACGTTATTAGGAAGGACTTCATATTCTTCAGTCAGTGCTACAAAATCACAGTTGAATGGATTTTTGGAAACCGATCAGCTGTAGCATGCAAAGGCCCAGAGCAAACTCCAGTGCCACCAGAAGCAGTTCTGAAGAAAGCTTAGCACAATCCCTAGACAATATTAAATCTATTAGTTGTGAAAAAATGGTAAGGTCACAAAGTTATTCACATTCCATTCAGAATTCATTCCTTCCACCTTCATCTATAACCAGATCACATTCCTTCAGTAGAGCTGTAGACTTAACAAAGCCTTATCAGAACCAATAGCTATCCATTACAGTGCCTCTACGGTCAAGTACGCTAACAAGAAATTCCCGACAGGCAGAAGTACTCAATGGGAATGAACATTTGGGGTATGGATTTAACAGGCCTTCTGCTGCTGGTGGAAAGAAGTTGACTTTACCAAATGGCCCAGGTGCAACTTCCACTTTAGGTTACAGGATGGTTCATCCTTCTCTCTTGAAATCTAACTGACTTCCATTTTCTGGGACTATCACAGTTGATGGAAATAAAAATGCACCTGCTGATACATGTAGAGAGGAAGATGCTACAGTTTTGGGTAAGGACAAAGCTGCTAATAAAGACCAAGAACTAACTGAAAATGAAAATTTTAGAACAGAAAATGACCAGACAGTGAAACATAATGCTAAAATTAGGTACCTGGGTGATGAGGTGGATGACATTTCTTTGTCATTTCTCTCAAAGAAGAAAAACATGAAAATGTACCACCACAGGATCTATTTGATGTTTCCAAGGAAAATGAAAAATCCTTCAGTAAAACCAATGAATGGATCGATATAAGTGTCTCTGACAGGAGTGAATGTACAAAACATCCTTCTGGGAATAACTTAATTTCACCAGATACAGACTTCAGAGCTGTTTCTTCACTTGAACTCTTTCCCTCTGATAGTTCTGATGGAACATACATGTGGGATGAAGAGGGCTTAGAACCTAATGGAAATGTCCATCCGGTTGGGAGCTATGAGTCTTCTGAAATGAACAGCATAGGTATTCTGAATAATATTGAATTATGTGACCTTGAAAATGATGACCTTATGCTTGATGTGGATCTGCCTGAGGATACACCTCTTGAAAATGTGGAGTGTGGCAATATTAACCATTTTGACCAACCAGACAGAAATGTTAGGCAGTCTCAGGAAGGATTTTGGAAAAGGCCACCCCAGAGGTGGAGTGGACGGGAACATTGCCACCTCAGCCATCCTGATCACTATCATCACCGTGGAAAAAGTGACTTGAGCAGAGGCTTTCCATATAGAGAATCTCCCATGGGTCATTTTGAAAGCTATGGCAGGACCCCCTTTTCCAAGCTCAGAAGATGTTTGTAGATGTACCAGAAAATATAGTGATACTGGATAAGATGATCTTCCGGCCCATGGTCCAGGATTACACTACTGTAAAAAAACTCAGTTACTCAAACTGAAATATCTCTTGCATCAACATGATAGAAGTGGTTCATTGCATGATGTTCAACTCTCATTGCCATCTAGTCCAGAACCAGAAGATGGTGATCAAATATATAAGAATAAAGATTTATTAAATGAAATAAAACAACTTAAAGAAGAAATAAAGAGAAAAGATGAAAGGATTAAACTATTAGAACATCAGCTTGCAACTCAGCATAACAACCACTAAAAATCTAAAGAGGAAAAATGCATGCATACTGATAAATATACCCAAACACCCTGGAGAAGAATTCCTCCTCAAGTACTACAGGCTTCCAGCAGCCTTCCCAGACCCACAGACTATGCCCAGGGAAAACTAATAAAGCTGCAACCTACCGAGGCCCACAGTGAATATACAACCCAGGGTGTGCGACAGGGCATTGCACTTTTGGACGAAAGCTTTATACATGACTTGCAAGAAGAAAGCAACTATGCTTTGGAAAACCAGCCATTTTTGTTAAGCCCAAAATTCACTATGAATGTGGCTAAGAGTACATCTTCTGAAGGAAACTTGAGCATGACTGTGGGTGCTCAAGAGCCTTTTCATTTGGCAAATAATCAAATAAGTGACATGCAGTTTGTACCTACTTCCTTTCAGACACCTTCCCAGTCAAGTACAGTGGACCAGGTTAAGAGAATTGGAAGAAATCAGTCTCTGCCAGTGGGCAATCCATCTCAGCCCAAGTTCTTGCATCTTTTAAAGCCATCCCTCTTGAATTATTTGATGATTCTTCTGAAACATCTCCAAGTAGGACTCCCACTTGTAAGAAGTCACCGATAGTCACAATATATAATTCGACAAAACTTCAGCCAACATCTAGTCAAACAAATCTTGCAAATAATCTGAATCTGAAAGCATGGAAGCTCCATCCTCCTTCAGGCTCTTTCAAACAAAAACAAATTAGCAGCCCCTAACTGGAGCCTCAAAGCTTCCAGGCCAAGACAAGTATCCCAAGGCCACTAACACAAGGAAAAGAAATCATGCAGAGTTCAAATGACAGTTTGCATTCTGGGGCCTGTTTGGCCTCTAATTGATATTCTTGTCTTCCTAAACCAAAGGTACATTAAGTATGTAGCCATCACCTGCCAATTGTTTTTTAAAAAACTATTCTGGAATAGATTTATGTGCAGTTTGCTATAAAGGTGGTCCTATGAAAAGCCTGCAAATCTTAAAATTAAAATGTGGAAGCTTCTACTAGTTTGGCTCTTCCATTTTATATCCTGGTTGAAGTACATGCCATTTGAACATACTTGTCTCAGGTAAACACAAAAGTTTGCTGATCCATTAAAGAGGCCTGCCACAGGCTCTAATCATGTCATCCATCTGTCTGCACATTAGAAAATGCATAATATTCTACTTAGCAGGCAAGAAATGTGTTTGCTGGTTTAGTCCTGTTAAGGTCTGTGTTTATTGTGGTTGTTAGAACCTCACCTCTTTTCACTGTCCCTCCTGTGAATGTGGCTACTATTTTAAAGATGCAGTTATAATGGAAGATGATGGTCTGGTAAGCAGAGTTCTGGCCAGTGTTTGTGTATTTAAAAGGTCTATGCAAAAGCTTTGTGATGAATAAAGGAGATTAGGCTTTAAAAAAAAAAAAAGACTGCTTTCATGAAGCACCCAAGTGTTCTCTTGGGCCATCATCCCTAGTTCTTCTGAATAGAAGGTATCTTCTGCTTCTGTTCTTTGGGACAGGCAGAGTCCCCCAATGTACTGCCATAGTCATTGCCCCTTAGATAGCTTAATAACCTTTCTAACACATTGCAGGTGGGAACGAGAAATTGGCATAAAATTCCTGGAGAACAATTTGGCACTATGTGATAATAGATTTTGAAAAGTATTTACCCTTTGGTCCAGCAATTTCTCAATACCATAAAAATATTGAGATGTACAAGGTTCATCTATAGCAGTGGTTCTCAACCTTCCTAATGCCACCACCCTTTAATCGTGACCCACAGGTTGAGAACTGCTGATTTATAGCATCTGCAGTGATATTCAATACAACATTAATACTAACTGTAATTATATTAATGCAGATAGTCCCTGGATTATGAGTAAGTTCTATAGGTTCGTTCTTAAGTTGAATTTGGATGTAAGTTGGAAAAGGTACAGTTGCCTATTACCTATAATAGTTTCTGTTCATATGTGCAATTCGTATGTCACTTGGATGTTTGTAACTCGGGAACTCACAGTAATAGCCTCCATTTGTAAGTGCAAGTTATGTGTAAGTCAGATGTTTGTAACTTGGGGACTCTAATGACAACTTGGAGGAAAAACTATCCTAAAATAATGGGTTAAATTAATCAGGAATTCTGGCTCCAAGTATAAACTAAGAATATATGTTCATATCTGCTTCGTTGTAATAATTTATTAAAATGTAGTGTTATAAATGCATAGCAGTAAAGAATGCAGTGCAGACAGAGGAGTCTCTCAGCAGTTCCATAAATGTCTAGATATATCAGAAAGGGTCTATCCAAAGAAATAGTAGGACATATGCATTAATAAATTTATTCTAAGGCATTGGCTTACCCTACCATGGGGCTGGCTAGAAAGGTCCAACATCTACAGGGCCAGCTGGAACTCTTGGGCATGGGCAGAAGAGGCAGTACACAGGTAGAATGTCTCCATCGTGGGAGCCTCAGCTCTGCCCTGTGGCTTTTTAACTGAGTCAGGCACGAGCAGATTTCTAGGATTAGCACCTCTGCCCTCCCGCCACTAACAGGGCGAATAGCTCACTTTAATCTCATCTACAAAATACCTTCACAGCAACGGTTAAAGTAATGTTTTATCGAATAACTGAGAATGTAGCCTGGCCAAGTTGACTATCATAGCAAAAGATAGCAAATGGATGGAAGAAGGTGCTCTGAGGAGGCAGTCCTCACATATCCCTGGATCAGGGGATAGCAGAGGAGGGGCTGCTCAGCCTGGCAGAATGCTGGGAATAGGTTTTAGGCAAGGCTGGGAAGTGAGGCTGAAAAGTATGTTTACCGAAGGTCTGTTGACCTCACATCCTTCATCTCCATGTTCTTATACAAATAGCCTTTATACCTGAGCAAAGAATTGGAGAATTTTTCTCTAAGAAAGAACTAACATCTAAGAAGAATTAGGACAGCCGACATGGGCGTTGGCAGAGGAGAGTAAAGCCTGCCTCATTTGACATTTTTAAAAAAATTTTTAACTTAATTTTCATTAAATCATAACTGTATACATATTGGGGTACAAAGGGAAGATTAGATATACAATGTGGAATGTGTAAATCAAACTAATTAACGTAACCATCACCTTACTTACTTTTTGTGGAAAGACATTTATGATATACTCCTAGTTGTTTGAAGCGCACCCATGCATTGTGCACATTAGATGTCCCGCCAAATACCCTCCCTCCACTCACCCTCCCCAATCTCCTCCCCTCTCCTTTCTCTCCCCGCTTTCTAAGGGACCCCTAATCTGACACAGAACTCAAGATATGCTTATGCTAAACTGAAAAATAATGAATGGACATAGTCCACATCCCCAGACACACTTCCCAAGCATCCTATCTCCTCATTCTTAAAAATAAATGAACAATCAGAATCTTCAGACATTGGAGGAAGAAGGCAGAGTTAAAAAGGAAAGAACACAGTGTAAAAATTGTCCCAGAAAAAAAAAAACTCGGAAAATGTAAAAACAGAGATTAATTATATTCAAGGAGAGTTGAGAAGATAGTACAGAAACAGGATGCCATGAACAAGAAAAAGCAAAAAAGTACCACTGGAAATTATGTATGTGTATATATATAAATTATAAAATGTATAAATGTATACATGTGACATTAGAAATCTGGGAAAGACGAGGAACAAAGAGGCAATGTATATTCTGAAAATAGTAAAAATAGAATCATTGGAAAACATGAGATGAAATATTCCAGGTATTAGAATCAATCCATACACTACAATTTATGGCAACTGAAAGTTCCACCAGAAGCAAACAAAATACAGAGGAGGAAACTAGAAAAGAGACAATACAAGAAAATATTTAGAGCTGAAGGGGGCAAGATCTTTCCAGTCGATTTCTACTGAGTATTAATTAGAATGCATTAAAAACACCCACAGCTCGACATATTAGTGTGAAATTTCAGAACACTAAAAACAAAGAAAATATCCTAAAATTTTTCAGGTAGAAAATGTTATCAAAAGCACAGGTCACCTCTCAAGGAGGTCCTAATCAATAATAATGCATGATGAAAACAATGGTATGATGCCTTTAAAGTAACACAGTAGGGGAAAGGTTTTGAACATAAAATTCTACTAGCTAATGATTATCTTTGAATGGTGAAGGGAATTCCATCGGTCTTTGGAGCACTTCTATATTATTTTCTATTATTTTCCAGAGGCTGGTATAATTTTTATTTTATTTTACTTTTAAAAGTGATGCACGAAAGCAAACACAAAATACCACACATAAAATTATTGTCACCAAATAATCGGTACTAAATAGTGCCGGTTCATCTAATAACTCTTTAAAAATTCTTCATTTCTACTAAATGCTGGACTAAGACTACCTTAGCATTTTGGTGACAATAATTTTGTAGAATCCTGTTGAAATTTGGCAGTCTAGACCCCTAAACTGTTTTTCATCAGTGTGTTCCTAAGACATCTCTCCCTTGCTCAGAACCTGAGCATTTATTTTGTGGTACCTGTTTATGTACAAAGCTCTTTACATTATTCCTTTTAATTTTTTTTTTTACTTAAACATCCATCATGTATGTTGTTGACATACTTGTGGGTGTTAATTTTTATCTTATATATGAAACCTAAACTAATAGATCTCTTAGTCTCGTGCTAAAGGAAATCAGTCAAGGCCTTTTCTTGTCATCTTACTGAATCTGGGTCTGTGCAGGAGAGAGGAGGAAATATTATCTACCTTCACTTAAGGGAGAAATGAGCTTTAATCCCCGCTGGCTGCAAAGGGACTGCCTGTCGCACTGGAAAAGGTCATTTGCAAAATTGTCTCCTTCTGGCCTAAAATAGATGGCACACTTCCCCTACAGTGAATGATTCACTCTTATTTCATTGGATTTAATCCTTAGACTTGATAATGAGTTAATGAGTATAAACTCGTTACTCACATAGGGCAAGGGCATCGGGACATCCGGGTCTCATTTAGTTCACTGGGAGCAGCATTCCAGCCAGTGGAGACTGATCTCAGAGAATAACAGGGTTTATTCATAGACTTGTTTTGATCATCATCATATGCAGAACAATTATTTTTAGCTGATTTTGGGAGAAGAAACATGTTGGATAATAATCAGCTGTTTTAAATAGTTGGGTTGATCTATCAATCAGAATTACCGTTTAACAAAAGAAGTACTATACTTACCAAAGTCACAACATTTCTATAATGACAACTGGCACAGTGTATTATTAAAACCAGCCTTTCACTTTGTTTGCATTTCATCTCAGGCACTATGTGCAATTTGAGACAGGTGAAATGTTAATTACTGGTCTGAAGATGTAGGGAATGACTAATCGAATAATGTGGTAGCTCACTGAGATTCTACGTTCTGTATAGACAGATCCTAATTATTGTATTTAAGAATAAAATTAGAAAAGGCCGGATTTTAAATAACTATTAGAAGTGGTTAAATATACATATTTAACTTGCCTTAGCTTTTTTCTTCTCCCCCCCGCTCCCGGGTACAGAAATAAAAGTCAACTCTATGGAGTTCACAGAAGTAGGAATGAAAGTCAATCAAAACTTAATACTCGGGGTACTCTACTGTATACTGAGCACTTCGTGGGCTTTCAAAGGAGTTCCTATGGCCAAATCGTGTATCATTTAATGAGGGAGACAAGAGAGATGCAAAAAATGACCTCTAAGCAAAAAGGACCTCAAAGAATCATCATATAACATAGCAGGTGTAAAGACAGAGGCTGGGTGAAGGCGGGTAGGCTGAGAGAGGATGTGACGAGGAGGAAGAGGATATGAATAGCAGGAGAGCTGTGCAACACCCCTGACATTAAATATACAAGGGAGGTCGATTAGAGGCAACGTTGGTTTTTTGGTTCCCTTTTATTATTGTGGGGGGAAATCGCAGATGTTGAAGCGACCATTAAAGAGCATGTCATCCACTCCCCTTGTGTCAAAAGCTGTTTTCAGCTGTGCCAGAAGATGATGCAAAAGGATCTGTTTTTTTTTTTTTTTTTCTGTGGTGATTTCCCTACCTTTGTTCATAATCTCTGGGTTTTTTCCCAACAAACCGTTCTGGCAGATTCTTATCCAGAATGGCCCTGTGGGGATCATATGTCTGTGTAGCTCAGGTGTCACATTTGTAAAAGAAATTCTATCAATACCCGTATAAATGAGCCAAATGAATAACTCTGATAACACATATACTTACCTTGCTCTTGGAGACTAATGTTGAACCTATTGGGGTACAGTGAGGATCACCCACTCTTTTCTTGCTGGTGTTTCCTGGGGCATCAGCATGGCTGTGTGAAACCTGCTGTCCATTTATTTCTCTATTAGAAACATGCAAAACAAATTGTTTGATTGTATGTGTGCACAGCAAGAGGTAACTTTGGAGTGTACAGTCCTTTTTTAATTTCAGAAAATGTCCTAGAGAAAGAAAACTAAGATCATTGGATTTCAGCCTCTATAAGGAGCTTTTAAATAACTTATAGGAAATACTGTGAATATGCAAGTTCACAAGGTGTCTTAGCAGGAAAAGAGCAAAGAGGGTGGGAACAAAGGGATTAGGCGACATGGACAAGTCAATAATATTCTGTAAACCTCAATTTCCACAGCAGAAATAATACACTTCAACATGTTTTTAAAGAAAGTTAATAGATCATAAGTTGTGATTATTGTCATTATTTTCTGCTTTGTCACTTTGAGCTAGCACATTCAACTACTGTAAGATTTCTTTCTTTGCCTAATAAAATGATGGACCTATAGAATCTCCAAGGTCCAGTCTCTTAAAGTATTCATGTATCCTGGACATATTTACTCTGAATTCTTAATGTTCACTTAAAATCTAACTTTTAATACTGAGCAGAAAAATCTGTTACCAGGAAGAGTGTTTGCTTCTCAGTAGCAAACTGTGTGCATCTATGAGATAGCTTCCACTAAAGATTAACTTTTCTAAATGATCTATTGACATTGGCCTTGCCTGTCATTGATGCTTTTACTCAGCTTGCTTAAGAACTGTATTTAACAAATGGTACTGAGAACGGTTAGTGTTAACCCCAGAAGCAGCTCTGCTCATCTGCATCTGTTAAGGTTGTGAGAAGAGGAAGCAACCTGTAATTTTCTGGTGCATCCTAATTAAAAATGGAGAATGAAAATAATGTTGTGCTCTCATCAGAGGCACTTAGCCTGATTGAGCGCTTGCTTTTTGTTCAGCATAAAATTGCTGCAAATATTTTCATATGTCTAAAGTGGGAATAACAAAGAGGATGCAGTAAATTCACCAGCATCAATGTTACTACCACTTACGTGGCAATCGCTCCACTATGTTGGGTTTGCTGGATCAGGTGGGATTACTTATTTTACTACAGGGACACTTTACAAAGAAGCTAGATATCTTCTGTTTTAAAGAGCTTGGTTTAAACATGTTGCTATTTGTCCTTGCCCACCTAAGTGCAAATAAGCACTTCCTAATGAACCCCAAGATTTCAAGCAGCTTCATAATTTGCCCCAAAGTAAATGGACATCATTTCAGTGGGCGATAATATCAGCAGATAGTGAGCCCTGGCTCTGGTCAATTTATAGCCCATTTACAGCAGATCCGATGGAATTCTGCATCTGTCTTTCCTAAAGTTCTGTTCCCTGTTTCCAGAATAAATCCTAACCTGTTCTTCCCATATCATGCAGAACTCAGGACTCATCTAGATAGTGGACAGAACTCAGACCCCAGCTAGTCTTCCCTAAACCCCTTGACAGGGGCAAATATCAGTAGCTAGATTAGTCACACTGCTGTGGATGCCTCCATTGGGAACATAATTAGATAAATAAGTTATAATTTGATGAGGAGCAAAGATCAGGAATTGATATTGTTGAATCTACATAGAAACAATGTTTAATATTCCATACTGGAATTAAGATGTTGCTCTTGAGGCCTGGGCTGGACAGCAGACTGAGCAGGAAACCGGGTCCAACAGGTCCAGGCCATCCAAAGAGCTGATCTCACGGGGCTTAGCTGAGGAAAAGTGAGGGGTGAGGGAGCAGATGAAGATGATGAGAAGCGGGGCACTGGGCCACAGGGAGATGGAGACGGAAATGGACAAAGGAGAAATGTCTCCACTTTCCCAAATGCCTCAGCCTGCAACTCTGCTTTATAGACACCCTGAGGTCTCTAGCGGATCTCTAACAGCAAGGAGCTGTTAGGGGGAGAGGTTGCCAGGGATTCAAATTCAATGAGAGAGCAATTTGTCCTCTTTTCAGAAACTATTTAAGGAGATCATTTTGTTGAGAAATTCTATTAGGAGATTTACAAAAATAAACTTTGTATTTTTTTTATTTTTTTATTTATTTTTTATTAGAATATAACTGTGTACATTACTGCATTTATGGGGTACAATGTGCTGATTTTATATACAATTTAGAATGCTTACATCAAATTGGTTAATATAGCCTTCACCTCACTTATTTAATTGTTGTGTTAAGACATTGATACTCTACTCTTAATATATTTGACAGGTACCATGCAATATACACAATAGGTGAGGTCCCACTGATTTTTTTTTTTTTTTGAGGTAGAGTCACACTATGTCGCCCTCGGTAGAGTGCTGTGAATCACAGCTCACAGCAACCTCAAACTCTTGGGGTTAAGTGATTCTCTTGCCTCAGCCTCCCAAGTAACTGGGACAACAGGCACTCACCACCTGGCTAATATTTTTCATTTATTTTTATTTCAAAGTATTATGGGATGGAAATATTTTTGGTTACATGGATTGCTTTTGTAATTCTTTTTTGGTTTTTTTATTAAATCATGGTTGTGTACATAAATGCAATCATGGGGTACAATGTGCTGGTTTTATATACTTTTGTAATTCTGAGTCAGGGGGATAAGTATGCCCATCACCCAGGTAATATTTATTGTACTCATTCGGTAAGTTTTCCCCCATCCCCCCTTGCACTCTCCACTGTTAATGAACTTTATTTTTTACAGCAGTTTTAGGTTCACAGTAAAACTGAGCAGAATGTGTGGAGATGTCTCATATGCATCCTGTCCCCCTGCCTGGGTAGCCTTCCTTGCTACCAGCATCTCGCACCAGAGTGGAAATGTTTGCTACAGAGGATGAGCCTACAGGGCACATCACTCCACCCCAAATCCACAGTTTACCTGGGGCTCCCTTTGGGTGTCGTACATTCTGTGCGTTTGTACGAATATATAAAATGCATGTCTAGCATGATGGTACAGTTTCACTGCCCTCAAAATCCCTTGTTCTGCCAGTTCGCTCCTCTCTCTTCCCTGATCTCTTGGGACTTTATTAAATTGTACAGGAACAAAAGTACCAATAACTTTTAGAAAGGTAAAATAGTAAGCGTCAAGTTAACTTTTCTGTCGATATGATTTTTACCCAAATTCTTCCATGTGATATCACTCATAAAATTGTTCATTTTGGCATGTTTCTCTTCCTGTTGTTATTGGAAATTGGAAATTGCATGTGGGTGTTGCAAAAAAAGATGCTGGGACTCGCTGGGTAACCCCAGGCTCTCGCTGTTTCCATTCCTCCCTATCGCCCAGACTGCAATGACCTGTCCATGGGTCCAGGTGTGAAACTCAAAGGAGGGTGGTTTGTGTCTCAAGCCTCACCATCCACTCCATGCTTCCTATCCTCAGAGCCTGCTTTATACATTCGGAGGACGCTAACAGGCAGGAAAAAGCGCGCTCCCCCATCAGTCCTAAGGGATCGGCTTGCTCTCGCTCCACCTACCTTCTCCACTGGCCTCTATCCTGCTGCACCAGACTTTGGTCTCAATGAATGTCCAGCTGGGGACAGATAAACAAATAAACTTTTGCTTATTTTATCCAAGAGAAGGTATCACTTGCCTCCCCCTTCTCCTAGACTTCAGAATATATTTATTATTGCAACTGCCCAAGCAGGTTCATCGCCAGCTGTTCCAGAGGAAGCCAGTAAACCAAGACAGCAGAGTTGTCTCAGACAAAGAGTTTAATATTGCAGGCACCATGTGAGGAGATGGGATGAACTTTTCAAACCCCTCTCCCTGAAGATTTGAGGGAAAGGGTTTTTAATGATAGTTTTGTGGGCAAAGGGCTAGGCAGTTAAGGCTGCTCATTGGCTGGGTTTGGGGTGGAAGCATAGAGGTGCAGAAGTTGTCTTTTTTGCTGAGTCAGTTTTTGGGTGGGAGTTGTAAGACCAGCATGTGGGCTCCTTGGTACAGGCCACTGGTCTGGGTGAGTCAGCTGTTTCACCAGGATGCAAGGCCCAGAGGATGCCTTAAAAACTGGCCTTAGGTTTACAAGGGAGCAATGAAGAAAGTTCCGAAACTTTTTGACCATCAGCTTTATGACTCCTGAGTGGTAAGCAGTTATAGGATGGCAAGGTAGGGAGCAATGGCTCATTACCTATGTTTTTTTCCGTATCACAGTTCTCACAGTTCTCAGTTGTGGCCTTTTATTAATTTTATAAAGGCCAGTTTCACTTTTAGTACTAGTGTTTGTTGAGTCTTGGCTCATCTGAGAATCTTGTTTTGGAGCAATCCATTGACTCCTTCTATACCACATTTGCCATAAGACATAATCTTGAGTTATCTTTTTACTCTTCATAAGTAATGACATTTACTTACAAAGGGTAAAAAGACATTTATATCTGTTCCATTACTTTTTAAAACACATCTATCCACAAAGAGTGAGCAGGCAGGGAGCATGCTTCTCATCCCAAGATCATACTCCCCGCAAACAAGTAGGCAGTTCCTGGAAACTGTTCAAGGGGTCAGGTGTTACTCCAGGAGATAGAGCAGGCAGAGTCCCCAAGTAAAAAGGCATGAAAAAAAGTCTCTGGACTTTTTTCCAGAGGAAAAAAGGAAATATATTGACGAAGGAAAAGGCCATGTGGTTTAAGAAGTATAGGTAATGAATTACTCATTGTGGCAGAAAGGCTTCCAAGAGGCAGGCTGTGATGACAAGCAGTGGTCAAGTCACTCTCATGCCAGGATGATGGGACTATTTAACTGCAGGACTTGTATTTTGCTGATGTGTATGAGTTTGGGAGAGCTGAGTTTTTCAGGACAAGAAATATAAGGCTGACCCTTGCCCCCAACAGCCCCCAAGTTGCCCCCAGCATCTCCTGCTATCCCATATCCAATAATCTGCTCCTCCCACAAGTAAATGTTTTTCCACAAAACAGTATTTAAAGATTAAAGATGGCTAGAGAGGCACAGACACACATGCACACTTCTAGGCTGCACTCTAGAACTACTAAATCACTATCTCTAGAGGGGAGGCCTGTGAATCTGCATTTTGAAGCCTCCCCGTGATTTTGTGAGTCATCCGCCCAGGACTGAGTCCAAGGACTGACACTGGACAGCCAGTGTTCCTGATGACTGCACTTCCTTCTGGCATCTGCATATGTGCACCAGGAGCTGGACATCCCAGAAGTTGTCTGCTTTGCAGTCCGTGTGCTCAGCTCGTATAAATGTGCCTTGACAATTCTGGGCTTATGTACATGGAGGAAGAATAGAAGAAGGACCCAGTATTTGTTTACTTCACTCCCTTCTTCCTTTCCCTATAGACAGCAAGCTAAGCATGCAATAAAAAACAAAGGAGACGTGCTCAGTGCCAGTCCCCCAGTGGAAAGTTAATCACCAGCCATCTCGGGCCCTCTATTACCCATTAATGATCTACATGAACAACTGTTTGCTAATGGTGTAGTCAGTGCCAGTCAATAAGGATTGCAAAGGAATAGGGGTCTTAAAGTTAGGAAACGTAATGAAATAACTCCTGGGCATATTGGAGCTGTGAACATTTTAGCCCTCCTGCAGAGAAGCACTAACTGCCCGTGTCTTGGGTTCAAGAAAGCAGCAGTCAGAAATCACTCTGGGACTCTTGTTCACACGCTCTCAACTTCACAGGATGTTTTCAGAAAATGAAGAAACATTGCAATTAGAGGCCATTTTACTCTTTTTCTATAATTATTTCAGTGCAGCTAATGACTATGGATTAGGTTTCTGAAAAATACAAGACCATCTGAAAATCTGGACCTCAGATCTACAGCGCATAATATGGAAATTTTCAGTATAAGCATTCTGATTTTCCAAAGCATAAATAGTCCAACTCGAGAATAGCCTAGTCTCTTTCTCGGCCTCGGTCAGGCCACTTGTCGCACACAGGAAGGTCAGAAAATATTGATGCATGAAATCGATAATATTCAATTTACCCCACACATTGTTCACTGATTTCTTGTCATCAGCGCTGCTAGCTTCTCCCTTTTCCCTCTTCATAGAGCCTCAGTGCTCTTTGTAGGTGTAGGCTAGACTTCTATGTAAATAAGCAGCCCTCAGATATAGCCTGAAACCTAATTTCCTCCGGGAAAAGTGGATCTGCAGAGAAATATAATATGCCAAGGATCCTGGCTGGGCCACACCAGCTGGGCTGGGACGAATGCTCATCTGTGGAGCCTCCTCTGCACAGCATAAGTAGAGAAGATGCAAAATATTAAGTCTACCATGAAGAATGAAGGAACGGAAAGTGATATTGCAATATAGCTACTGTTCTGCTGTTGATAGGATGGAAGAAAGGATGGAAGAAAAAAGGTTGGATACCCCTTTCCCCATCCTATTCCTAAACACTCTCTTCTTACTTTTTTTCCCATCTCTCTTTGTCAACACTCAACATGCAAACACACACACATACACACACACACAGGAGCTGCACTTTCTTTGAGGAATTATGTTATAGGAGGCAAGGCCAACCTTTCCCTTTCCCTCTGAAGTGTCACTGAAAAATCAACTCACAAAAGGCAGATTAATAGGAGAAAAGGTCCATGAGTTTATGAGAGCTTGCACAATGAAGACTCAAATATATAGTGGAAATTGTTCACTCTTACACCTTGATTCAACAAAGGATGGGTAGCCACGTGGAAATATGATTGGACTAAAAATATACGATCTAATGCTAATAGACAGTGTGGGAAACCCAGCAAGGCCTGTTTGCTGGATTCTTCTTGGTCTCTGAGCTTGTATGCCTTCCTTCTGGGTATGGAGCAACACCCTTTCTGGAATGGAGGTCTTATGACCTACAGGCAAGCAAGGTAGGTCGGAGAATTTTTGAAGGCCAGTTGTTATACAACAAGGTGGAAGGAAAGTTAGCATAATATTTTACCAGTTTATAGCTAGCTTTGGGAAAAATGGTTATGGTTTCTATGACCTGTCTTGGGGAAGAGAAATTCTAGTTTTTATGGCTGGACTCCAGGAAGCGTGGGACTGAAAGAAGGCGGGCAGGAGTAGAGAAACACTTGTGCTTTTCAGGCTGCTTCTCAGTCCTTCATTTTGGAATATTATTTCCTGAGGTCCACAGTGTCTAATTCCTGTTTGCAGCCCTGGAGGCTTACCCACTGGTAAGCTCTGTGGGTTGAACGCTCATGTCTCCCCAAATTCATACGTTGTAACTGACCCCTGTTGTGATGGTGTTTGGAGGTGGGACCCTTGGGAAGTAAATAGGTCATGAGAGTGGAGCCTTCATGAATGGGCTTAGTGCCTCTGTAAGAAGAGGGCAGAGAGGGACGATTGCTGTTTCCTCCAGGGCAGACATAGTAGGAAGATAGCTGTCTGTAAGCAGGAAGAGGGCTTGTACCAAGCGCCCACATGCTGGCGTCCTGATCCTGGACTTCACCCTTCATGCTATGAAAAATAAATGGTGTTCTTTAAGCCACTCAGCCTATGGTAGTTTGTTATAGCAGCATGGGCTGACTTGGACAGTAAGCAATCAATAAATGTCAAATAGGTGACTCACGGTGAAGCATTTCAAGATACTCTTTAATTTGAATACCCACATGAGGTAGTAAATTGAGATGGAACACTCCACCTCCACCATCTTTCTTATTATGTTTACCATATTATAACTTGGAAAAGATACAAAGAAAGCAACGTGTAGTTCAAACAAAGGGCTATGAGTGGCACAGCTGCATTTGAACCCACATCCACAGTCCACGTCCTTAGCGGCTGCTCTGCACTGTTTCTCTGGCACTTAGAGAGGTGTGCTAGGGAAGGCAGATGAAAAATCCCTCTACACAGTAAATAATCCTCTGATTGTATTACTGTTGCATCAACTATTCCAATTTTCCTACTCTGCATAATGGCCTACTAAAAGTATAATGTACGATTTTGTAAAGGACCAAAAGAGACAGCTAAAGAAAATAGAATGAAGTATTATTAAACAGTGTCATCTAAAAATAAATTAAAAAATTAAAGCACAGAGCAGGAGTGAGCTGTACAGTCCACATTCATTTGGGGACCTGACTCGGCAGAGCTCTGCCTAAAGGCAGCAGGTTCTGGGTGAACCCTGCACCCACACCCACCAGGAGCGTTTCCTGAGCACAACCTCCCAGAGCCGGCTGCTTCAAGACCAGCCACTAGAAACAAACGTGACAAAACTGGGCTACATCAGGCCTTGGCCTTTCTCAGATGGACACAAATAACTGGGCATTCTGCAGGTAAATGCCTAAGTTAAACAGATAATTCATGCTTTCCAGTATCTAGCAACCATCCATTAAACACCTACTAGGTGCCAGACATGTACCCTGCTCTTGGTCACCTCCTGCCATGAAGGGAAGCAGGCTGATCCTGTTGTCTCATGTTCCTGGCAAACAGGTTGGAAACTACAGGGGGACTTTCTGCCTCTTGAGCAGCACAGACCCCCAGGCAACTGCCTGTCCCTCCCAAATGTAAGCTCAGAGGCCCCTGAAGTGACACATTATTGCTCCTGGCCTGGTCACCAGAATGTCTTTTCTGTGTGCAGAGAAATGGTTCGCCAGGAGCAGTGAGGGCATCATGGAAGATTCTGGATGGGAGCTCAATCTACCTCTGCCCTGGGACACCAACCCTAAATTAACCGACCCCACTCTTTCAGAATAAATGGGAGCTATCTCCAGATGGACTTACTCAGCTGAATCTGGATGGACCATGCTGGAACTAGAACAGCACATTTGTCTCAAGTTTCTCTGCAATTCCATGCCATGTCTTACCAACAAAAATTTACCTTTTGTCCTAAATCTGTCCTCCATCTGCACCTGCCTAAGTGTTACTTGCCTGGTCCAAGGTGAGATGAGCAACTGTGTTCCTTACTCAGCTTTTACATCTTCTTAGCCCTGTGCCTGCCCTGTCCAGTAACCTCAGCCCAAACCATCTCCCCCTGGTTGATCACACTCAGCCTATAAGCCCTCCCCTGTCCAGCCTGAATAGCCCAACCTCCCAATTTTCTCAGACCCTGGCAAGCCAGAACACGCAGCAGTCAGCAGCTGTAGGATCACTTCAATAAAGTAGCTAGACAGTCTAATAACGCATAATGTATAACTTTCTATTTGTGAATAAAGTAATATTATAATAATAAAATAAAATGAAGAAATAAACAACAGTTGGACATGTAGGTGAATCATTTTGATGTAGGAAATATATAAATTTATCGAGCAACTGTTTGAAAGTCGAAGATTGGTGATTATGACTAGAGGGTCCCCATCTGTGAAGGGTCCTCTTCGTGCTTTGTTTCACTCCTTTTGCCTTTTACCCCTCTCTCATTCTACAAACCTCTGACTTTCCTCTTTGCTTATAACATATGTATTTTCTCCTCCTAGTTTCTAAGGATGTCTCCTTATTATGCCACCATCCAAAGCATCAATTAAGCACCTGCCTATCCAGAGGACTTTTTCAGGGGCTGCCTTCCAACATATTTTCTATTTATGTCATTGTGTGTCTCATTTCAGATGCTTCATGTGTTTCCCAGTACACTTTGTGTCACATTCTCCTTGTGGGTTAGTCTTTGTGGGCCCATATTTATTATGTTTCTTCAATGTGATTTTATAATCCAGATTGTGATGCACCTGAACTATTTTATAATCTCTGGAATGTTCTATATAAAGAATGACATTGAATATAATTGCAGTAAGTTGAGCAGATCAATTAGTATTCTATCTATGAGTTAGGATTTCTTAATTATTATTCTCTGCTCCAGTAGAATATAAAATATACGTATTATGTAGACTCTGGTTTTCTGGGATAACAGATATGGCATATTTGTTCAATGATACATAAGCCAAGAGTGATCTGATTTCATTTCTTATCCATTGGAGGAACCAGTGCTAACTTTTATTTCCTTTACTCAGTGACCTATAGATTGGGGATTATGGTAAGGCTTTGTAGTTTTGTACAAAAATGGCCAAATTGAACTGAGGTGAACAGCAGAAACAATAAGACAGAGTTTTAGGACATGAACAATTAGGCAGACTGATCTCTTCGGACATCAGTATCTCTGTAGAAACTTCCTGATATTAAAGGTAAGAACTTGAAACACCAATAAAGGAGAGAATAGATGTACTGTTCATCACCTGATGATGTGAAGCTATGGAATTTTGAATTTCTGGGTGATACACATTGTTAGATTGGAATTCTGTGTGTGGAACTCAGTGAGATCCAAGTCTCATGGAAGCAGAAGCATGGGGTCCCTATTATTCCAGGGTACAAGCTGAGAGGAGGTGTCTGGGGCCAGATAGCAAGAGAATGAATTAGCCTCCAGGAATGCACCTTAATGTATTGGCAGTGTCATATAGCAGTTCATCCAGAGTCTGGATAGTTGCTACCATCCACAGCAGTCAAGGTGACTTCATTTTATATGTCAATAGGCAAGTGTTGGGTGGTTTCCATAAGTCCCCTATGGATTCCTGACTCTCTCTTAGCCAAGAAAGGCTTTCCAAGAATCTGATGCAAATTCTGGTTGGATGGCTTCCTCCCTACACACCCTGTGCATTTGAAGAGCTCGGTAGGTGTGATTCCATTCTCTCATTCAAACAATTCAATGGAAATGCATGTGGTTCTGAAGGGAGAAAAGAATAGAAATAGAAACCAAGGCCTATCCAAACTGAGTCAAAATGGGAGTTTTAAAAACAGGAAAGCTTCAAAACTTATTTTCAGAAGCAATTGTCTTCAAAATGATTCCTACTGAGTAACATAAAATGAAAATCCATTTGAAGATATAAAAAGGACACACCAGCTTTCCTTGCTTGGTGCCACAACTTTACTATTGTGAAATGTCATCTTTTTCTGTGCTAAATTTTCTTGGCCTTTTTTTTAGTGTTGATGTTAATGGAATATTTTCAAAATTCCACATCTGTCCCATGCTACAAAGAAGCATTTATAACCATAAGCTTGTAGGATTGCTTGTTTTAGGAGTTTTAAATATGGACTCTAAATATTCTACATCTTTCAAAACCATTGATTGCCATTGATCAAATAGAACTAAACTACTCTGGAGTCTTTTTGGATCCCTTGCATAAATACATATTGAGAGGCTGTTTTAAATGTCCATTAGATCTTAACGTTTCTCTTTGGAGCCATTACCATTTATCATATGACTGTAAATATAGATTCAGAGATGTTTAAAACACACATTATTTACCTGGCAAGGCTTAATGGCTCCAAAAAAATGCATTAAAGGCCATTTTTAACTCCTCTCCAAAAATAGATTCTGAACACCTCCCATATGTGAATTTTATTTTATACCAAAGGAGGAGATTATGCTACTAAGTAATTTACCCTATGTTTTAAATAAAATATATCTTCCAAGGCACATGCATTCAACAATTTTGTGACTATTTATAAAAGTAATTTGCTTGGGTGATGCTTTGGCAGAAGACAACAGTCATGGTTTTACAAAAGCACTTTTTTTTTTCTTATAAGGCCTCAAAAGAAAAATGAAAAAGTCTCTAACTTTAGAGGGAAAAATGATTAAATGTTCTATTTTTGTTAATATTTATTCTTTTGAAGTGAATGTACATATGTGGTAAAGTATATATTTCAAAAGAATTAATGATAAAAGGCAATTATTGGAGCAGACCAAAGAGCCTAGCAACCTCTTTTATAGTATGGAAACTTGGTAGGGGAGGGGTGCATATAAACCAGTGGGGGGAAATGGGCTATTCATTAAAATGATGCTGCGGCACTTGTGAAAGTACATGTGGTGAGAACAAGATGGAGTCAGTCAGGCTAGGGCCAACATGACAGACCTGGTCTCCTTCCTTTAGGTCCTGCCTGACTTTCATCCCCTGGCTCCCATTCTTATTGTTTTAAATTTAACTAAATGTAGCTCCCACCCTAAAGATACCTATCTAGAGTAGTTTAGGTAGATTGATTTAGGAGATTAAGTTTTGAATTGCAATGTTGTAATAGGTCACTGAGGTATGCTGATTATTATTTAAAGCAAGAGATAATGTGGTCTTTGCTTTGAACTTTTATGTATAAAAGTGTAATTTTGGAAATGAAAGAACAGAACAGTCTTGAAGAGGCTACCCTCACTGTTCTCTAGAACCGCCTGCCTTCTGACAAAGCTGGTGGACCTAACCCTGTCTCTGCATATTGGCTGACAGTGACACGCAGCTGGACCCTCTTCGCACGATAACATTTGGATATCCACAAAGATAAAATTAGACCCTTACCTTACAGGATGCCAAGAATAGCTCCACATGTGGGTTAAGAATGAAATGTGAAAATAATTTTTCACATTTTAGAAGATAATATAAAAGAAATTTTGATAAAAGATAATATGAAATATAAAGGAAATTTTTAGAAGACAATATTAGAGAATATTATATAACCTCAGGTTGGGGAGAGAGTTTTCAAGGTACAAAACTTCCAAACCTTAAAGAAAAAGGTTGATGTATTTGTGCATATTAAAAACTATAGCATCTATGTAAAAATACATCATTTACAAAGTAGAAAGATAACCTAGAAACAATTTTTATGTATATTACAACAAAGGATTAGTATTATATAACTTCTAAATATTCTAAAAACCTCACAAATACCATAATTGAGAAATGAGTGAAGGGTAGAAATAGCATAATCATAAAACAGGAAACCCAAATGTCCAACACACATGTGAAAAGGTGTTTTACCTTACTAATAACCATGCAAAGGCTGAATGAAGCAATGCAATGCCATTTTACCTCATGAAGTGTGCAAAAGTGAAGTTTGGGAATTCCCAGAGTAAGAGAGATTGGGAGGCAACAGAAACATTCATGTGCTGCTGGTAGGAATTTCAACCGATATCACTACTTCAGATGTTGTGAGATTGAAGGTGTGCATTCCCTACTCTCTAGTACTCTCTAGCCAGTTGTTGGTAGCCACATAGCCTAGAACAACTCCTGTTCGTGTGTATCAATGCACAAGTAGATGTATAAGGATATTCACATTTATTTAGAATAGTGAAGATTTGGAAATGGCCCAACTCTCTATTAATAGAAGGATGCATACATAAATTGTAGAGTAGTCATTGGGTTGGTGCTTCAGTTGAATTTTACTTTTAAGTTAGAAAAGCTAAAGCAAAAAGCAAATATGGGAATACAAAAATTTTGTTAATCTGGTGTGTACTTGGATTACATGATTTTCTAATTGTTTTTTGAAGTCTTGCAATATTTTTAGTTTAAGATTGAAAAGAACACACTGGTTTCCTTCCAGACTCTCTTCCATCACCTGTCTACTTCTCACAGAAAACTCTTACTAACTACCATTAGCTGTTTCTTCTAGGATTTCCTGCTCTATCTCTATTGAAGGTGAATGAATATTCCCCTAACTGAAATACTATCTATCTGTTTCCCAGGATAAAAGTTGATAATCATGCTCACTTATACCACTTTCTACCTCCCCGCAGAACATTTTAAACATGGTCATAATATTTTTAGTTATTTTGTTGGTTCATATTGAGTTTTAAGAAATATGTTATATCTAAATTTCAGTTTCTTATTCCATCAGTTGTAGATAGTATTTCTTGTTCCCCTTCTTTCGAAGATGGGTACATTTTACTGCTAACCTTCTCTTCCATCTCTGAGACTTTTTATTTTGTGTTTTTATATTATTCAGGTTGATAACATCTACATTCCATTTGCAATGATGATATAATCTTCTGTGCTTCATCTCTGGGGTATCTCTAAAAGATCAATATAAGTAAAGAATATTTATAGGATTATAATTATTTAAAAAGTGATTTCAAGCACATTTAAGCAGTGAATTATGGTTTCATTATTTTTTTCATATTGCTTTTTGCTTATCCTAGAAATTTTATGTGACTTCATTTCTTGAATTATCTACCAATATGATGTGTTCTGGTTTTGAAAATATCTCATCATAACAATTCTTCCATTGAAGGGCTGAAATGATTAGGGAAGTTTCTTTTTTTTTAAAGTGGAAAATAATCCAAACAGATAAGTAAAATCATCTACTAGAAGTCTTCCACCTAGGAGCAAGAAACTACTTGAAAGCATAACCCATCACCATTAAATTATAAAGAATTTTTGAATCTTTGGCTTTATATTAAACTGGGGTAGAAATCTTTCTCAGAGAAATGGCAGCCAAGAGCACAACTCCAGTCCTATCTGTAGCAACAACCAAGAGGGTGTTCTTGACGTAGACTTACCGTTGAACAGCCTTGTGACATGTCACTTAGTAATTTCAGCTCTCTAATATTTTAATTAATGGAAAATGCTGACAATGCTATATAGTATCCATCAACTCTCTAACTAACTAGTTTTATGCTGCTTGTATGGTTTTAGGGTCCCATGAAACTGAAATCAAGGTGTCAGCTGGGCTAAACTCTTAGTCTAGAGACTCTGAGGAAGAACCTCCTTCCAGAGTCTTAGGAAGAATCTTCTTCCTATTGAGGTGATAGACAGAATTTTATCCTTGTGGTTAAAGAAATGAGGTTCTATGGTCACTAGTATAAAGGTTCTGTTTTTAAAATTTCATATTAATATCAAGGTACCAACAATTAGATTACAATGTTTGCATTTGTTAGGGAAGTTCCCTGTTGAAGTTGTGTCCCTGTCCCAGGAGGTGTGCCATATATCCTGATATTGTGCCCACTAAGTGAGAGCACACCAGGTGTCAAGGTTATTGCTCACATTGCAGAAAAGAATTTCAGGACATGCACCCAACAGAGTGATAGTGGCAAGTTTATTGAGCAGCAAGGTTAGGAAAGGAAGGAAAAGTTCTTTCTCAAGAAATGGAGCAAAGATATCATGTAACTCCAGTGAGAAAAGCACTTATCAAAAAGTCCCCAAAGTCCCCAAGTGACAGATGCTGGTGTGGATGCAGAGAGAAAGGAGCATTCTTCCACTGTTGGCCAGACTGCAAAATTAGTACAACCTCTATGGAAACTAGGGTGGAGATACTTCAAAGAACTGAATGTAGACCTATCATTTGATCCAGAAACCCCACTGGTGGGTATTTACCTCAAGGGAAAAAAGTAATTTTGTCATAAACAAACTTGCACTCAAGTGTTTATAGCAGCTCAATTCACAGTCTCAAATATGTGGAAACACTCCAAGTGCCCATGAATACATGAGTGGATTAATAAAATGTGGTGCATGTATACCAGGGAGTACTATTCTACCATAAAAATGGTGACCTAATATCTTTGAAAAAACATGGATGGAAATGGAGACCATTCTTCTAAGTGAATTTTCATAAGAATGGAAGAAAAAAACAGCACATGTACTCACTACTAAGTAGGAAGTAGTTGAGCAACATTTATGTGCATATATGCAAGCAAAACTCAACTGAACTCAAGTTGCAGGGGTAGCAGGGCTAGTTTAAATTCACACCTACCCACCTAAATGGTACATCGTGTATTTTCTGGGTGAAGGTCACACTTAACATCTTCAACTTAAAATATGCAGAAGCAAACTGTGTAACCAAAATGTTTGTAATCCTATAATATTCTGAAATGAAAAAGAAAGAAAAAGAAAAAGAAAGGAAGCCAGCAGGCTCCAAAAGAGTAACTGTGCCAAGCCCCTAGCGGTTGCTATTTTTATTTGTTGACGTCAAAGAAGGCTGTGCAGTCAGCGTTCATTCTGTTCTTACTCATAGCTCCCTGTTTTTTCCACAAGGGGGATCAAAACCACAATGTTAACTCATTACCATTGTGATACATAATGGACCATAGCACAGTCTGTCTCAAAACCTTCTTAGTGACCCACGTATAATAGAGGAATTTAAATAGAGTTTAAAGTGCTGGGACATTCTCCTAGGGTCTGTTCAGTCAAGGGCTGTTTGTTTGAGCCCATCAACTAACCCCTCCATCCCCTCGTTCCTTGCTCAGAACTCACTGACTATGACTCGAACACCATTTTCTTGCTGGTTGTCTTCCAGGGGTTGGTCAGAGTGGCCACCTGTACTTCTCATGGAGGCCCTTCATTTTCAAACTTTCAATCTCAGACTTTTCTTCAGCTAACAGTGGAAGAAAACTCTCTGCTCTTTAGGATTCCTGTGACTCAATCTGGCCTGGCTGAGACTTTACCTACAGCTTCAAAATCCCTTCACAACAGCACCTAGATTAGTGCTCAGTTGAATAACCAGGAGAGGGGAATGTTGGGCTGAAGATGTCTTTAGAATGCACACATTATCTGTTATCTAGCTAGCTAGCTAGTATCTGTCATCTATTATCTATCTTCATCCATCTACCTGCCTATCTATCCATCTAGTATCTGTCTAGCCATCCGTCCATCTAAATATATGCTTATCCCTAGCTATTTTATTTCTGTTCCTATTCCAAAAATCACACAAAGTGGTTTTTGGACTTTTAAAAGATAGCATGCAATACAAGTAAAGTGAAAAGGGAAAGAAAGACAAGGAAATATAGCAAATGCTCTTGACTTCTCTATTAGTGTGGGTAAGTGGGCCAAGTGTAAAAAGAATTAGCCAGGAAGGTAGTGAGTGAACTAACCCAGACTGCAATGGAAGAATGCCTAGTGTCACTTCCTCTATTCAGGGAGGCTGACATTTAGCTTCCTCTGCAGCTAAAGAGACCTGTGGAGTGTGGGGCTTGGATGGGAAATTGCACGGAAAGTGGGCCATGGGAGAACATGTAGCACTTTGTGTCTGGGATGTCAGTGAACGCCCAAGAGAAATTTGTGAGCAGCGTACACTGCTCGGTTTTTGAACCCATGAATCTAAAATGGATATAGTCAAGAAAGAGAAGGAAAGTATAGTTTTATAGAGTAGGGACACCCTTGTGGCAGATCATATGCTTTTGCTGTCCACTCACATGGCGTAAATCTCCTGTGATGCATTCCAGTGGCTGGGTGTTTAGGTAGGCGGATGAGTAGTGTGTAGGCCCTTCTCGAATTGATAGATTATGCTTTCAGAGGGAGTAGGTTCTCAGAAGAATGAAGTGGTCCCAAGCAAGTGTGAAGTGCCATATTTCTCATGTTTTTTTTTTTCCAGTTTATTTTCTCCCTAATATTTTTTGAGACTCTACAGTACACACTGCACAATTTCTCATAAAGAATGACACTTAATTCTCATGCTAAGGCTACAAGTACACATCCTTATTCCTTCTTTGCAGAGGGATTAAAAAAGAAAGAAGGAAACAGAAATATTACTTGTATCACATGGCTGTTAACTACTAAGTATGGGCAAGATACCTTTCATATTTAATTTCATGTATTCCTCACAATTCTGTGAGGCAGGCCTTATCACTTTCACTTTACAAATGAGGACATCAAGACATAGAAATGAGAAAGAACTTTCCTACTGTTAAGCCAGAAAAGGCGAACTTGAACTCGACCCTGAGGTGTATCCCAATGAACGTACCTCGAGGGAAAGCTCCATGAGGATCTCACAGAGGAGATTCAGCAGTTCCATGTATGTGTGGGAAAATTTCATTTTATAATAGATCATTTATTTGGCTCTATGTTAAAAATGTAATTAATATACTCAGAAGTATGATAGTACAAATTTTAACATAGTGGAGACTACCACATTTGACTAGCCCCCTGCCTTGTGACATAAAATAAAATCAACAAACCAGCTCCACTCCAGGGCTCCTTGTCTCCACGGCCCTCAGTGATCCATGACCGCCCCCCCTTCCTCAACTTTCCACACACAATTTATTATACGATCTTGACTGTCTCAGTTGGGGGCAGCCATCACACCTACACGTTTGCAAAGTGCTCCATAGCTCGGGCTGCAATGATTATTAAGTAATCATCTGTGTAATTTATTTTATTTAATGTCTATCTCCCCCCAAAATTTAAATTCCACGAGGGTTGTAGACTGTTTCTCACCACCATATTTCTAGTGGTGACCTATTAAATCTATAAATAATTGCCAGGTTAAATCATTTTTGTGTGGATCTCAGATCAAAGCTTCCCTTCCATCTCTTTTTATTTGAAGAGTATTCTGAGATTATAGGACATGCCGTCATGCTGGTAAGGAACTATTACCTACTGTGAGTCCTTTCCAGCATGAATCAAGATTTTTCTTTTCTTGTGTGATGGAACCGACAACAACAGAAAGGGCAAAAAATAAATTGGATGCTGACCTCTGTAAGTACCAATTTCTAATTCAGGGTTTCATTAACAAAAACCATATTGTTTAGTGACTTGCTACGTAAAATAAAGTTTTTAAAATTTAACTTATACATCTAGTTTCATAAGGTATCTCGTTAATCTGCTGTATGTAGTTAGATGTGGTATAAGATTTAATTTGAAAATAAGTTGAACAATGACTGCTATAACTTCTAAAAAATAATGCTGGGCATAGAAGAGGCCTTAACTGAAACGGGTTAAATGAGAGGGCTAATGAACGAGTGAATGCCTACACTTGGTAAAGGCCTACCTCAGCTACTGTGGCTACTATTTCCTACTTTATGCATTAGCCATATCCATCCTTTAATCACCTTTTCTCCTTCCAGCCATAATATCTTTCTTTAAATAATAAAGCTCTTTACTGAAAAGCATTAGTAAAGGTGTACCTTTATAAAGAAGCTTGTCCCTTTAGGAATAGTCCAGGTAAATATCATCCAGATGTCTTTACACAATCTTTAAAGTGGCTGTCAAGAAGTTCCTACTTCAAGAAACCAGAAAATGTCTTTAAACCAATAATGTTTGTCTTTGGTTTAGAGACAACAGAAAAAAAGCAAGAGACCCTATTTTAGTTCATGCTTTTTGCGCGTGTGTGATGTTTGTGTTTTGACTTTTAAAATTATTAGGATTTTCTTAAATATTTGAACCCTGTGGAAATAATCTCATTAACATTCTATTTCTAGGTCTATAAAGCAATTACAAGCTTGAAAGTGCGATTTTATTGTAATAAAAAGGAGACTATTGGTGATATGTGGTTTGTGGTTTATTAAAGCCATCTTGCTTAGACTTTAAAATGAATAATTGCCCGCATAATTACTGTTTTACATTCTATGATCTGCACGCAGCTTTTTCTGTGAATCAGATGTCTTTCTACAAGTTTATGACGCTTGTACTCACCAGACTAAAGAAAACGAAGTTAAATAATTTAGCACCTATGCCGTTACCTTGAACAGCGAATCTATTTTCCACTAAATTGGCCTGGAGATTCTTTGTGTCAAGCTCAGAACAAGAATACTCACCCATGCCCTCGAGAGAGCCCTGTCTCCCTCAGACTCACCTGTTTTTCCCCACCCCTCTTCTCTCCTGCCTTCTTCTTTAGGTCAGCTGGACACTGAAGGCAACGGCCAAGGAATTCACTCTGCTTCTTGGACTCATAAAATGGGTTCCAAATAATCTCCACATCCTCTAAACAACTACACACTGTGTATAGATTCTGAGAGCCACTCGTCACTCATCTTGTACTGCCTCTTACAGAATTTGTTTGGTTTATGTACTTTGATCTCACAAAAATAGATTATAAGCTCCACAAGACCAGGCTTCCTCCTTTTTGAATTACTCACAGCAACTTGGATATAGTAAGTAGGTGGTAACTAAGTCCAGAAAGGAGAGACTCTAACCCAAGGGTCCTCAAACTATGGCCTGCGGGCCAAATGCATTGGTGTGAATTGTATTTGTTCCCGTTTTGTTTTTTACTTCAAAATAAGATATGCGCAGTGTGCATAGGAATTTGTTCATAGTTGGGTTTTTTTTTTTGTAAACTATAGTCCAGCCCTCCAACGGTCTGAGGGACAGTGAATTGGCCCCCGTTTAAAAAGTTTGAGGATGCCTGCTCTAACCCAACAGAGGCCTCTGCTAGGTCTTAGTTAGCCCCTTGAAAGCACCCAGAGAGGGAGGCGAGCCTGGGGGGGCACGTGCCCCCTCCCAGACTATCCTTGGGTTTGGCACTAACTTTAATATTGTTTTTAAGGCTTATGGGGAGTCAGGGGGTAAAAAACGAATGAAGAAACTGCTTCCCAGAGACATGCTAGTGGTCTTCCACTTCCTAACTTTTTGAGTAAGCTACCTTGTCTGGTTAGCTGTAGTTATCATCACTGACTCAGCTCCTGATATCCCATTTGGTTGCTATTTTATCATCCTTCGCCTTTATCCTCATCTCGAAATAAATGCAACACGTACTGCCAGAAGGAAATATCAACTCTTGGTGCAAAGCAATATGGAAATAAAGATTTTCTTCTTCTGTTTATAAGCCTCCTATCTTGATGGGTCTCTAGATGTGCTCTGCGTATTTTGCAGTTTGCTGCTCACATAGGAAACGGCCTTGTATAGCATTCCTAGCGCATGTTTCAGCGTGTTATTAAAAGAACAATTCCCGTTAGCACATCTCCCTGTTCTCCCGTCCTCGCATATCGTATCACTGTTTGATGGAATCCTATGTAATGATAAACACCGCAGGAAACTGGAGGGAAAAAATCACACAACTGAAGAGGACTGGACACCATGCTTGCAAAGGACAGTTACTGATTCTTATCACATTAAAAGGAAATGCTGAGAATAGGACAGTCTCCTGGCAAGCCTAGAGACGTTTCATGACTTTAGGGCAATCCCCCAAGTAACTCAGTGTTCCGGAATGAGATAAGGTCGGTCACTCACTAGTAAGCATGTGTTAAACATTGATGCTTAGTAGTTCTTCAGGAGGGTTGTGGGAAAAAACACAGTAGGAGAGCACATGGCAATCCCTACGCAGGCAACCCGCATATGTAATTACCTGACCTCTCCACACCTGTTTATGTCAATTACCTTAACTCTCTACACCTGTTGTGTATAACCTTAATCAATAGCCGTTGCGGAGGGAGCTCGGGGCTACCCTGCAACTAAGGTTAGCCTGCCTCCCGCAAGCTTGTACTTCTAATCCGTATCACGCCTAGTTCCTTCCTGAGGTGACCGACACCAGGTCATAGGGGTCACGACACACAACTTGCAGAAAGACTCCTGGTGAGTAGATTCGGGAGACCTGAAAACAGTGAATTGACAGGGAGACTCCTTGGTGTGGTTTAAAATTCTTCAAAACCTTCTTGTACTGATCATCTCTGTACTAGGGATGATCCCTTTGTTAATCGAAGAACAAGCTGTTTATGTGTTTTTATGGTGCATCTCACCTGGGCGTTAGACATATTATTATTTCAGAACAAGACACAGCATTTTCATATCTTTATGACCTCCCATTTGCCTCTCATCTGATGAGTGGGTGATTTGTGTTGCAGTCAGGAGCTTTCGGGGTCTCTTAGAAGATTTTTCTGCAACCAAATTGAACCAAATTAATTAGAATGTGTGCATAAATCACAATATTTATCTAATAATAATAATGTTTACAAAATTTATATTCAAAGTATATTTACAGACCTGTTCTTTTGATGGAAGAAAATATACCTCATTTCCTGACTTACTGAGCTAAAAGCAGATGAGCCAGTCTAGCCATGGATGCGTAAAAGTAACATATTCTATACACACGAATATCTCAAGTCATCGCCAGTGCTTCCACATATATCACCCTATTTGATTTTCAACAATAGAAAGATTTTTATATAGTCTATGTTACCTTATCTGAACTGTGCAGCCAGATGTAGTTCTTAAGCAAAAAGTTTCAGACTTTTTAAGGTAACATTCTGCTATATAGGACATAGCATTCTAAGGTTGTTATGGCAGTTCCTACAACTAAGCTCATTAATATTGGTACAGCAAAACTTAAGAATAGTGGCACAAAATAACTTACATAATCAACACAAAGAGTTTCATGTCACTTTAAATCAAGTGTTGCCAATCAATGATTTAGGGGAAAAATTTTTGGTTTTCAGAGATTGGGGCTTTAGCATTTAAGTAAGGAATGAGGAACCCAGACAAAATATACATTAAGGGCCCAAGTTTTCACTAGCAAAAGCCCAAAATGTTTCACAGACACCCCATCTTCATTGCATAGTATAAAAACAAACTCACAAAATTGTCCATTCACTGTCCTGTTTTCCATAAAGCCTTTCATCATTCTGCTCTGGTCTCCTGCTTTCCTTTTGAATCTACATTTATGTTTTTCTTAAGACAGCTTCTCTCCAGGGTCATGACTCTTAAATTTTCTGTTTTTAATGGTGAAAAGAACATATGCTTTAGATTCAGACAGATCTAGATTGTAATCCTATTGTGACTTATTGAAACTCTTAGAATTTCGTTGTATTCATCTCTAACATGGGAATAATAAATCTATCCTGTTGGGTTTATATGAGGATTAAAATGTACAGGCCCTAAACGCGTTTGTGGTGAAGACCACTGCTAGGCATGTATCCAGTGTCCTAGTATTCTCTTTTCTCTTAACCTTGATTCTCACCTGGTGCATGGCCACACCTCTCAGCCTTCTTTACAGCTCAGTATGGTCATGATATGAAATTATAACCAATGAAATGAGAGAAGTTCCAGGTGGCACCTTGCAGGAAACCCAGGGCCACAATGGACATGTACCCTTTGTTCTTTGTTTCTTTGCCTATAATGGGATCCTCATAAAGTTTTCCAGAAGACTCCCATGGGCTGTGATGCAGTGTCACCCTCGGAATAGTGGCGTGATGAGTGGAAAAACCTGAGCAGCTTTGCCCCTACTCCGTAGAGCCAGCCCTCGAGCCCTGTGCTGCCATGCCTCGGTTTAAACTCCTTCTTGTTAAGCCACTGTTGAGGTTTGTGGTACTTAACAGTTGAACTTAATTCAAATGCTAAAGCTTCCACTAAGTGTTTTACTCTTCTCACAATCTACTTTTTCCTGGCACCCCAAAGTCTCTTTGCGGCTCTTCTGAACCCTCCAGTCTGGGCTGACTGGTTAATTCCTACGCTGCGTTCACAGCCAAGTTGAATGCTCCCTTTCTGCTGGTACTCTTTCCAGCACGTTCTCTCTCTCTCTCTCCTCTCTCTCTCTCCCTTTCTCCAACATGATTTTGGTTTAACCAGCAGTATGTAATGTTAGGCATCTTACATGACATTTCTGTTTTATCCCGCTTTCATTTTCTGCAGCCTCTTAAAGATCTTTTTAATGGTCTCATTTTAAATTCCTTTAATTCCTATTTTATGATTTTAGAACTCTTTTGAGGTCTCATTGAGAAATACTTTACCAGGTTTTCTCTTAGCAGTGAACTCTTTTGAGGTCTCCTTGAGAAATACTTTACCAGGTTTTCTCTTAGCAGCTCTGCTTCCAACTTCTTCGTTACATCTTTTCTTTCTTCTTCTTTCCTTTTTTTTTTTTTCTTAGTCTCTCTTTTTTATTTTAGAAAAGTTTTGTCTGCATTGCTTGATCTCTCTCTTGGGATCCTACTGGCTTCTTCCCAGCAGGCTCCGGGGCTTCAGAAGGGAAGCTCATATATCTTTCACAACACTCTGGAGAGGCTAAAGCCAATAAAAACTAATGTGCACATTATATTAACATTCATGAACGCTTAGTACACAAAATAGTAGTATATATTACATGCATACACAAAAATGTAGAAAAAAGTTTTAAAAAATGCACTGAGAAGGTAACATATCAGCTTTAATAGTGATTACATATGTGAAGGCAGGAGGGAAATGGGATAAGGTAGGAATTGTTGATTATAACTGTAACTGTTAAAAACAACTTTCCGGAGGCATTATAGACATCAATAATTACACCTATTTAAAGGGTACACATTTCCTAAATTTTGACAGATGTGTGCACCATGAAACCATCCCTGCAATCAAGACAGAACAAACCCATTAACTCTCCTTGTGCCTTTGTAATTTCTTCTCTTGGCTCCCTGCTCCCACATGTGCCCAGAAGACACTGATCTGCTTTCTGTGACTAAAGATCAGTTTGCATTTTAGAGAATGTTCTGTAAATGAAATCATAAACCAGGCACTCTTGTGGGTTTTTTCAGTCTGGCTCCTTTCGCTCAGCATAATTATTTCGACACTCATCCATATTTCGTGTGCTCTGGTGCACCAATAGTTCATTCATTTTTATTGCTGTGTGGTAGTTCACTGTGTAGATACACCGAAATTTGTTTATGTATTCACCTACTGGTGGACAATTTGGTTGTTTTCAGTTTGGGGCTATTACATATAAAGCTTCTAGGCACATTTCTCTCGAAGCCCTGCATGAACAGAGGTTTTTATTTCTCTTGAACAAATACCTAGAAATTCAATGTCTGGATCATATAGTAGGCATATGTGCAACTTTCTCAGAAACTGCCAAACTGTCTCCCAAAGTGGCTATGACTTCTTAAATTCCAACCAGCAGCATCTGAGCGTTCTGCTCACTCCACGCTGTCATCCAAAGTATCTAATAGCTCTGGAGTGGTATCTGATTGTGCTTCTGATTTTCATTTCCCTAATGACAAATAATGTTGAGTGTTTTTTTTAATGCACTTGTTTGCTATTCATGTATTTCCTTTATAAAATATCTCTTTGACAATTTTTATTGAGTCATTTACTTTCTGTCACTGAGTTTTGAGAATGCTTTGTATATTTTGGATATAAATCCTTTGTCAGATATGTGATTGGATAAGAAATTCCCCCAATATTTAACTTGTGTTTTAATTCTCTTAGCAGTGTCTTGGAGAAAAGAATCTTTTAATTTTGAGTAAGTAAAGTTTATGATTTTTTTTATGGATTATAATTTCAGTCATAACTATGAAATTATCCCCTAATACAAGGACACAAAGATTTTTTCCTGTGCTTTCTATTACTTTTGAGTTTTAGGTTTTACATTGAGGATTATGATCCATTTCAAGTTAATTTTTGTGTAAGTACAAGATATAGGTAAGTCATTTATTTACTTGTTCATTTAAGGTTTATTTATTTTTGTATACAGATGTTCAATTATTCCAGCTCCTTTTTTGGGAAGAGAATTCTCCACTGAATTTCCTGTGTGTGTGTGTGAGTGTGTGTGAGTATGTGAAGTATCTATCTAACCAGAGAAGAGAGAAAGAACCAGGACTCTCTTATATTCGGTAATATATTTTTCTATCATTATGCTAATACCCCACTGTCTTGATTATTGTAGTTTTATAAAATATCTTTAATTCAGGTCATGTTAATCTGTCAATTTTTTTCTTTTTATCTAAAGTTTGATTAAATATTCTAGGTCTTATTGTATTTCCATATAAATTTTAGAATAGCTTTACAATTCCTACAAAAGCTCCTGCTGGGATTTTGATTGGAGTTACATTAAATATATAGATCAATTTAGGGTGAATTGAAATCACAACAAGATTGATTCTTCCTACCCATGGTATATCTCCTCATTTAATTTCTCTCATACATTTTTTATGGTTTTAAGTGTACATCATTTCCACATCTTTGGTCAGACTGATGCCCTAGTATCTCATATTTTTGTTATTGTAAATGGTTCTGCTTTTAAATTTCTAATCCATCATTGCTAATATATGATAGTAACTCATTTTCTAATTTTGATCTATTATAATATAACCTCACTAGCCTAAATTATTATTGTAGATTTTCTCATATAATTCACTGGATTTTCTGCATAGACAGTATGTCATTTGTGAGTAAAAACAAGCTTACTTCTTTCTTGTGTGAAATCATATTTCCTTCTAACATAATTCCCCTTAAGCCTTCCTTTAACATTCCTTGGATTGAAGATCTGCTGGTGATGGATTATTTTACCATTAGTATGGCTTACAGAGTATTTTACCCTCACTTTGGTAAGACGTTTTTGTTAGTCGTGGCCATGATTTTTTTTTTCTTTTAGTATTTTAAGCTTGTTGTTCTATTGCCTTCTCATTTATATTATTCCCAGTGAGAAATCTGAAGTTATTCTTTTATTTTTCCCCTGTATGTCACATGGCAGCCGATACTTCATCCATGTGCACTGCTCAGGGCTCTGTTTTAAGTTCACAAATGTATAGTACATAAGTCTGGATTCAAGTGCTTTCTTTGCTACTCTGTATGATAGTAGGCAAGTTACCTAACTTCTCTAAGATCCCATTGTCATGTGATTTTATAGTGCCTATATTTTTCTACATCACATTATCTTAACTCTGTTTAAGACTTTTGTGCATTGATTCGTTAGAGTCTTTTTCTCAATTTGTAAGGAAAGGGATTATTGTTTATTTTGTTTACTGTTCTTTACTCAGCACCTAATGTCAGCTGGCATAAAAACTAGGAACTTAATAAATGAAGTCAGATGTGCTTGTCTTCAAATGTAAAAGATCATGAGGAAGTCTTGGTTTTCTCACCTGTAATATGTATAATAATGGTGCCCATTTTATGAGAGGCTTCTCAATAATAAAGGACAAAAGACATGAATAATATGCATCAGAGTACTGGCATATAGGAAATACTCAATATGAATGAGTTCTTATGATGATCCCCATCACTATCATTATCTTTAACATTTCAAGCTCCACTACACTAAGTAAACTCACCATTGCTTCTCATTTAAATTGTTACAGTGGCTTTCAGGTCTTTCCCTCCTATGGTCTGTTCTCTATACCAAAGCTAAAGTGCTTATTATAAAATAAAAATTATAATCATATTGTTCTTAATCTCTTTTAACAGCCATCTCTCCCACCCAAAAAGAAATAATAACTCTCAGGAAAGAGGCAAAATAACGAAGTTAGCTTAAAAGCTACTTGGTGATCTGTTCATTGCCTTCTTCATGTTTTAGCAACTTTTTCTCACTTTAATCCATTCAATCATACTTAATTACTGAGTCCTAATAAATTGCTTTTTTTCCTTTTTCTTTTTTCTAAGAGTTATGCTTTCTTTCTAGTCTCAGCCTCTTCCCAAGCTCTTTCTTCCTGGAACACCTGCATTATACATACTATTCATCTGGTCAATTTCTACGCATCCTTCAAGTTTCAGTTCAGCTAGCAGGAGTCTCTCTGACTGCCCACGTCCAGGTCTACCACCCCTTCATATATTTTATACAATTCCGTTAGTCCTTGTAATTCTCTATTTTCTTATCTATATATTTCCCTAGCTCTAAACCTCTTGAAGGCAAGGATAACGCCCACCTACAACACTGTATGGGAAAATGTACCCATTCAATAAATTCTTGTTGGATAAATGGGCAAAATAAAGTAGGAAGAACAAGTATATAAATATTGAAAATGCAAAATAAATGAGAGAGGTACAGTTTTAGTGCAGAGGTAAGAAAGAGTACTTCCAGTTGGTGCTGAATAAATATTTCTTGAATAAATAAAGAGGCTCAATGTTATATTAATTTACTTAATTTATGTCAAACTCAAATCTACAATTCAGGACTCAGGTTTTCTAGATTAGGGCACTTTCCATGGCAACATTCTGACTTCCTAAAATACAGATGAGATTGGAACTATAGAATTGAGATGAACATAATTCAGGGAATGTCTTAAATATTTATAAAGAAAATGTTATTTTTCCAACATTTAATGTTTTTTCCTAAACATTGTTTTCTACTCACCCACAACTTGAATAATTTTCTAAATGTTGCACTATGTGAAATATTAATATATTAATATATAATGATGAATCTTTTTTAGAGTTATGAGGTCAATGATACTTGAAACCCAGTTAATGTGGAATCTTCCTACAATCCTGATTTTAATAAATTGTCCTTTTTCTGGTATATGAAAAATACTATGTTTGGGGGAAAACCCTAATTTTCCCCTGGATCTTATTAAACAAAGGAAGTCCCTTCTACCATTTAGCATCCAACCAAACTATAAAACAAAGTGGTAGTGGTGATGGAAATTACTTTCCTCTTTCATTTGGTATAGGTGGTAAACAGAAAATGAAAGAGCCAGAAGCCTGCTTAATGCCAAATTGCAAGTTTTTATTTTTAGATGAGTAGTACCAACCTTACCAAGCACCATGAATCTTCCTATAAGAATTCACAGGAGGTGCTTAAGGAACAAAGCCTGAAGCCTCCTTTCATTATCCAAGAACAAATTTAGATAACAAAAATAATGTTTCTGAGAGAGAAGGAGAGGGGCAAGGAGAGGGGGGAGAGAAAGAGAAAGAGAGAGAGAAAGATTAGGTTTCTAGCTGTGGTGGTCAAAGACAGTGCCCATTGCAGGGGGTGGAAGGAGTGTCTCTCCTTGAGGGTACTAAGTAGAATGCCCATTCTGAGCTGGAATCTAATCTCCAGAGGTGCTCTGAGCAAAGAATCTTCACTTTGAATAGTAGGCCTGTCCTTGCATCATCTCAGCCTTGCTGTGGATGCAAAAAGAGGCTCTGCTTTCAAAGGATCAGAGAGAAGTCATCCTATACCCTGAATTAAAGAAAACAGGGAGATGGAGCAGAACCTAGATGTCATAAGATGACTTACTTCAATGAGGAACAAAGACTGAAGCTTTGTTTTTCTTGACTTCTTTTTTAGCATTTGTTTTGAGGCTTTTTCAGATGGCTTTTGCTTTCTATATTCAAAACACCACAAAATATCTTTAGTCCATTTGTTTAGCAACTGGTTTTCCAATTTCCTCTTCATTTTCTGTATACAGAACACTTTGTTCTCTGAATTTTACTGTTTTACTGGTTTCTTTCACCTCTGTTATATACTCAATTCAATTAACATTTATTTATTTTTTGAATTTTTATTTTCTTTCTGTAGAATACAATGGTTTCTATATTTAAATAGACGTAGAGGGTACAAGTGTTTTTGCGTGACATGGCTGAATTGCATTGTGGAAAAGTCTAGGCCATTAAGTGTCATGTAGTTTTATATTTTCTGTATATTTAACCTGCATTTCTGGCTTTTATTAGCCTTTGCACATAATATTATCTCTCTGCTTTCACTGGTGAGCTTGACAAGTCCCTGCTTAGTATCATATGGAAATTTCATTAATGTAGGTCTTTTTCTAGATCATTAATAAACTTGTAGCTCAAACTAAACCTGACATCCGTTCCCATTCCCATTGCTCTCTTCTGGTCATCATCTTGCAGCTCCACATGTTGCCTTACACTACACTGTAGTTTTTGTCTGTTTGTTTGTTTTTTTAAGGATTTGCCAACCACTTTCTAATCCTTCCTATATTTCTAAAATTTAGCCCTTTAAAATTAATTCTGTGATTAGTATTTCAGAATCTTGTATAGTGCCTTGCACACAATAAACACCAGATAAGCATTAGTAGAATCAACTGAGTCAACAAATCAATGATTATCTTCATCCAGTTGTGTATGGTTCTCCCCATCCCTGCCAAATAAATCAAAAAATTTTTAATGATTTCTTTTCTGACAGGTAAAATTATATTTGTTTATTCTGTACAGCATGATGTTTTGAAGTACATCCACACTGGGGAATGGTTCAATCGGGCTAATTAACACATATGCTGCTTTACATCATTATCATTTTTATAGTGAGAATACTTAACAGTGAACTCTCTTACCATTTTCCAAGAATACAATATGTCATCCTTAACTAGTCATCACATGAGTGAGATGATGTGGTATTTGTCTTTCTGTGCTTGGCTTGTTTCATTTAACATAACGTCCTCCAGGTCCATCCATGTTGTTGCAAATGACAGGCTTCCCTTCCTTTTTATGGATGAATAGTATTCCATCATGTATATTTGCTGCATTTTCTTATCCATTTATCCACTGATGGACACTTAATGGGATTCCATATCTTGGCTACTGTGAATAGTGCTACAATAAACATGGGAGTACAGATGTGTTCACAGACTGCTTTCATTTCATTTGGGTGTATACCTGGTAGTGAGATTTCTGGATCATCTGGTAGTCATATTATAGCTGTACTTGTAGTTTTGTGAAAAATATCTATACTGCTTTTCATAAAGGCTATAGTAATTTAAATTTCTATCGCCAGTATACAAGACTGACTTTTCTCATCTTTTTACTCTACATCCTTTTCTCCATATCTCCAAAACTATTATCTTTTTTTTTTTTTTTTTTTGCTTGTTCATAGCCATTGCAACAGGTACGATATAATATCTCATTACAGTTTTGATTTGCATTTCCCTAATGATTACTCAGGTCTTCGGCCATTTTTTAATCAGGCAATTTGTTTTCTTGCTATTAGGTTGTTTGATTTCTTTACATATTTTGGATGTTAACCCCTTATCAAATGTATATTTTGAAAATACTTTCCCTCATTCTTTTGGTTGTCTCTTCACTCTGTAATTTCATTTGTTGTTCATAAGTTTTTTAGTTTGTTATAATCCCATTTGTCTATTCTTTGCTTTTATTTCCTGTGCTTTTGCAGTTAGATCCAAAAACTATGCCCAGATCAGTGTCATAAAGCTTTCTCCCTATGTTTTCTTCTAGTACTTTTATAGTTTGAGTCTTAGATTTAGGTTGTTAATCCACTTTGAGTTAATTTTTGTGTATGGTGTGAGATAAGGGCCTAGTTTCATTCTTTTGCAGATGGATACCCAGCTTTCCCAGCACCATTTATTGAAGAGATTATCTTGTTCCCATTGTTGGCCCTTGGTGTCTTTGTTGAAAAGTAATTGGCTTTAAAGGTGTGGATTTGTTTATCTATTCTGTTCCACAAGTATATGGGTCTGCCTTTATTCCACTACCATATTGTGTTGATTTTTATGGCTTTGGTGTATATTCTGAAGTATTAGAGTATGATGCATTCAGTTTTTATTCAAAATTTCTTTGGCTTTAAGGGTTTTCTGTTATTCCATATAAATTTTAGAATTGTTTTTTTCTATTTCTTTGAAGACTATCATTGGTGTTTTAATAGGGGTTTCATTGAATCCTTAGATCACTTTGGGTAGAATGGACATTTTAACATTATCAAATTTTCCAATTCATTAACACAGGATATCTTTCTATTTAATTGTGTCTTCTTTAAATTCTTTCATCAGTGTTGTAAAATTTTTGGTATAGAGGTTTTTTCACCTTTTTAGTTAAATTTATCCCTAAGTATTTTATTTTATTTTGTGTAGCTAATATAAATGGGACTGTTTCCTTGATTTCTTTTTCAGATAGTTCACTGTTTAGTATATAGAAACACTGCTGATTTTTATATGTTGATTTTGTATACTACAGCTTTACTTAATTTATTTCCAACATTTTCTTGGTAAAGGCAATAGGGTTTTCTCTATGTATAAGATCATGTCAACTGCAAACCTGGACAATTTAACTTCTTTTTTTTTTCCAATGTAGATGCATTTTGTTTCTTGCAATTGTCTAATTCTCTGGATAGGACTTCCTATACTTTGTTGAAAAGAAGTGGCAAGAGTGGGGATTCTGATCTTGTTCTGAATCATTGAAGAAAATCTTCCAAGTTTTCCTCATTGAATAGAATGTTAGCTGTGATTTGTGATCCATGTCCCTTATATTGAGGTGCATTCCTTCAATGCTTCATTTATTGAAAGGTTTAATCATAAAAATATATTTAATTTTGTCAAATGCTTTTTCTGCATCTACTTACATGTTCATATGAATTCTGTCCTAAATTCTGTTAATGTATCGCATGTGAATTTTAAAAACAGTATATGTCCTCTTTCTCTAGTCATTTTAAGTACCTAAGAATTCTATGTTTGCTTTGGGTAGTTTATATACTATCTTAATCCAGGTGCTCATGTAGATAATAAAAGCTAACAAGATATCTAAATACTACATATATCCATTATCAACTTTAATGTTTTTAATAAGCCTACATAATTCCTAAGGGGATTTTTTTTATCAATGCAATGGGTATAATATTACTTAGCCGTATGAGGTTTTGTGACTGTCAGACTGTCAGACCAATGTGAAGAACTTGGAAAACTCTTAGCATATCCTCAGCTCAGGACTTACTCCTACCCGATTTCCCCATCACAGAAAATGAGTCTTTCTTTCCCATTGTTGAAGCAAAAAACCTAGGAGAGACCTTTGATTGGCTTCCTCTTTCTCTTTCATGTGCAATCAATAGCTAGACCCACTGCCTGTAATGGATCTCAACTCCATTCACAGCCACCACAGGTTGGCCCCCACAGGCCACTGACATGGACTTTCCCTATTTCAACACAGTTTTCTTCTCTATAACTACCTATAGAGCATCCAGATTTATGCTTGTAAAGGTACAAACTAGACATTTCCCCTCCATTGCTTATACCTCGCAGGGATTTCTAATCACCCTTGAAATAAAACACATATCCTTTATTTGCTTGAGATCTGGCCACTTTCCTCACATTAAAGCCTTCGTGAAAGCAGGGACTCAATTATTTCCACACACAGCAGCAATATTTGACACATTTCTCAACACATGGGAAGCAACCACAAGTGTTTTCTGGATGAATAAAATAGTGTACACTGTTGCTGTAAGAAAAAATAAAGATGCTTGATCATAGACTTTCTTTTCCTAAGTCAATATTTTAAAATTGATTGTTCAAAGATGTCTAACAGTGAGACAAGATGAAACTATGATTGCACCTACATTGGTCCCACCTTCATTATCCAGCCTCTCACACTCCATAATCATCAAGTATTCAAGAATGCAGTTCTTATAGATTAAAGTAACTATTTGTTAAAGTGGAGGGATCTGAAATTAAAATGGAGAAATCCTTTGATGAACATTCCATTCAAATCATTAGAATTTCATGTAGATATAATTGCTCCCTCAGAAATAGATTAAATATACACAGCATTTTAAATGACATTTTTACATTGTTAAAGCACAGTTGATTATAAATTATGAGTACTTTAAACCAGGCGTGCTTCCCCTCCATCAATCAGTGTTATCATGGGCATCTTTTTAATAAGATTATTTGCTAATGCAAAACTGAAATGAGCGACGCCTGGAGCAGCATTAACGCAGGGAATGATCCAGTGAGGGCACACCCACCATTTGATTCTCTCGCCAGGACATGGTGTCTGTAGAAATTTGCTTTCCGTCATTGACACACACCAGTGTAGCTTTTGCTAATGGGCATTTTTTCAGATGAGAAGTCACGAGTGCCTTCATGCTTTGAGGTGCTAATCATTAGCAGTTAGGAAGCATCTTCTAGAAAATTCTCTGGCATTCTTCCCGAAAGCTGAAGGTTGAGATGCTTCAGGGCTATTTTGGATGCTGAATTTTGACACTTATATGCATTCAAATTAGGAATGTAGTATATTAAGTTAAAAAGACGGTGAAGTCATCAGGCTTAACATTGTACAATACAGTAGACCACTCAGCCGGCTGCATTAGCCAAAAGATTCTAAGTTGCTATTTACTTGCACTTTTTTTTTTAAGAGCCTAGGATGATATATGATGTAAAAAAAAAATCATAAAAAGGAACACACAAAATCTCTAAGGGCAAAATAATTTTTATTTTAAAAATATGAGTAGTGCAGGTTGGTTTTACTTGTTGGATATGAGAGAGGAGGATCAATAGGGAACTGTGCATGTTCAGAAATGTTGAGAACATTGTAAAGTTGCCAGAATGGAAACATGTCAGAAACCCTGGATGTAGGTGTTATCTATATCTATTGTCATTATAAGTATTCACTATAAAGGAGGCATCGACATATATGAGGGAGAATATTGAACATAAAACCTTGTTCAAAACATAGGAAGTAGATTTAGGCTGCATGCATTGGCTCCTGCCTATGATCCTAGCACTCTGGGAGGCTAATGTGGGTAGATTATTTGAGCTCAGGAGTTAGAGACCAGACTGAGCCAGAGCGAGACCCCCATCTCTAAAACTAGTCAGGCCTTGTGGTGGGCACCTGTAGTCCCAGCTACTTGGGAGGCTGAAGCAAGAGGATTGCTCAAGTCCAAGAGTTGCTGTGAGCTATCATGTCATGGCATTTTAGCTAGGGTGACATAGACTCTGTCTAAAACAAAAGCAAACCAAAACAAAACAAAAAGATAGTATATTGGGATACTGGGTCAGAAAAGAGAGCACAGTATTCTGAGAAATAAACCATGGAGAGACTCAAGATCTTCAGTCCTTGCCTTTAAGAGTGGGTCTGTTTACCTTTCTCCAAACTTCTTGGGTTCTCTGCACCAAGTGAATGAGAACTGTGTTCTTAACTATATACTAAGCAATTAAAAAGAGTTAAAATATGTAAAAGTGGAGCTGAGACAAGATATATCATAAAAATAAGTTAAAGCTGTTTACGCTCAGCTAAGGTAAAGACTCTTACACAACACAAAACCTGCAAGCTGTATAAAACCTAAAACCAAGTGACTGGCAAAGAGAAGTCACAGGAAAAGAAAAGACATCCCAGGCAGATGTAAACACAAACATTTATTAACAATGTTCATAAATGAATTTTAATCTAGGCCAAATCTACACAAAGACAAGCATTTTACAGGCTATAGAGTATAGTTCTCAGTGGAGCTCTTACAATGAGAGTATCTAATCACCAAATAGTACAATACTGAAATTCATTATGAAAAGCCTAATAAATATAAGGTGAAATTGGAGACTTTTAAGTTGTTGTTATAGGCATCAATAGACATAATGTGCAAAAAATAATTAAGTTCAAAAAATAATTAAGTGTATAGAAAATCTAAATAACATAATTAACAAGGTGGATTTAATTTGTACATGTCTCAGACTCACTAACTCCAAAACACAGAATACCTCTTTTTCACAGGTACTTAGGGAACATTTGCAAAAATTAATTTACTGGCCATAAATAAAACTTTAGCAACTTCACTAGAGCTGAAATAGAATCAGAAAAATTCTTTGATCAAATTTAATGAAAAGGGAAATTTTTAAATATAATTATTTCAAAACAATGAAAAGATATAGTCATGTAGAAATGTGAAAAAGTTCTCTCAAAGAACCCTGGAGACAATAAGGAAATCAAGACAGACGTTCTAATATATGCAATAAATGCAGAAAAGATGGATGAAAGCCTAATATGTTCATAACTTATATTAAAGGCACACTTACAAGAAATCATAGCACAAAATATTTCACTAATAAACAAGAAATACAATTTAAACTTCTAACTAAGCAATGCAAAATAATAATTCAGAAGATAAAAACAAATTTTATGTGGGCTAATCTTACTGGAGTTAGATGATATCTCAAAGTAGTTTTGATTTGCATTTCTCTGATGATTAAGGATGGTGAGCATTTTTTCATGTGTCTGTAGGCTGTGCGCCTGTCTTCTTTAGAGAAGTTTCTCTTCAAGTCC